>PYSR01000191.1:0-65548 GCA_003049425.1 Magnaporthiopsis incrustans
TTGGAGGGGCACAGCAAAGCGGCCCGCATGGGTGCTGTGTGGCTAGCCGTTAGGTGGGGGAGCGTACCCCTGATTCCAGACCACCTTTGTCATGCAACCCCTGAGCACTGGGACCGTGTCTCTCTCATCTGTGAGCTGTGTCTCTGTGCTCGCTGCCGCCGTCCAGTGTTGGCAGCCAAATGCAGTCCACTGTTGGGACTGTCCTCAGAATCGAGCCGGCAGGGTGCACAGCAGAAGCCCGCCTAGACGTTTGATTAGGTATTCGACAGGCAGCCAAGCGACAAGAGGTACATTGGGTAACCTGCTGACCTTGCATTGCGCCTGTCAAACTCGAGTTGAGGAGGAGGATGGAGGCGAAGCCCGGTCTCGAAGCCGCCCTAAAAAGAGCTAAAAGAGGCCAGTCGCAACCCCGGGGAGACTACAATCCATTCCGAGATCGATTGCTTTGAGCCAGATAGACGGGCCGCTCTACCACCTACGACTGTGCCGTTGTAACTCATCCAAAGTGCTTGTCGAGACGGCATATACTGCATTCAAGCACCCTCTCAACCAGAGAAAGGTTGCGATCAGTCCTCCCACGGGGGAGCGCAGCGAAACTCCTCTTTGCGGTGGGCCTTGACGATGGGTGGGAGTCGCCCTGGTATTGATCTCTCATACAGTCTAACTCTCCGAGACGCGCCAGTCGGGTGGAATTCACCAACTGGATGCCAGCTTGCATTTTGACGGAGCCCTCGTTTCTTTTTATGCTTTATTCCAAAGTTGGTTTTCCCGTTCCCATTTTAACTCCTCCGGTTGTTTCGTCGTTTCCCGACGGCATATGAATGTTGGGATTTATAATGAGCAGGTCCCAACGTTCGTAGCTTGCGTGAATGAATGAGTTGGCAAGCTTTTGAAGAGGTATCACAGGGTTGGCTGGTGCATTTCCCGAACAGCCTGGGCATTTGTGTGGTCCAATAGTGATAGGTGTGGCGGCCACAACATGCACCCACGACCACAGAGAGCCAGGGTGGCGCGCTCTAGAGCGGGTGATGCGCGAACCAGACCCCGCCCAGCCGAAGGTCCATTGCGCTGGCTGCGACGTGTGCAATCGCGTTGTCGCGTTTAGATCCAGTTCAGCAATCGACCTCGGTCTAGGCCGAGGGGAGCCAAGTCAGCAGCGAGGTCGGGGAAACAGGCGGCCACACATTCAATTTAGGGCGCAGATCGATCCATTGCTCTTGGTCGACGGATGGGTGTCCAGCTGTTCTGCCCTACAGCGTCGAAACGCCAACCTGACGCGGGTGCCGCCAGGAGAAAGACACAAGGGTTAGATGAGATGCGTGTGGGGGTGAACCGCTCGGTCAACTGGGGGATGAGCAAGTTCGGGCTGCAGCGCCGGATTTCGCTGGCGGAGCTTTTCTATGTATTGCCCGGGGTGTTAATGAGCGACTCTGGGATACGCCGGGGCGACTCATCAGACACACGGAAAGCGCAAATTTCCCAATGTATTAGTCTAACGTGCAGCTCTCCGTGTGATTGGCGGCGCGTCGGCGGGGACCTTTTTGCAGGTGGGGCCCTTCCTTTCCCACCGCGCGCTAATCCCGAATTGGATGGCGCCCTCTACAAATCGCGACGGCTCGCCCTCCCCCGGCTTTTCACTCCACTCCCGTTCAGCAGGACCCCAGCGCCCTCGATCTGACACTTCTCGAGTCCCGTCCCGTCGTCCCCCTTTACACTCAGGCCCTCCAGACTCAATCAACCACCAGAGTCCGGCGCCGGCTTGCTTCTTCTCTCTAATCGCTTCATTTTTAGCATTTTTAGCTGCTATTTTTGTTTTCGCGTGCTGCCTCATTCCCGTTGCATTTCGTTCCTTTACTTTATCGGTAGGACCTGCCCGCTTTCTTCGCGTGCTGCTTTATCTCTTCTTCTCCATCTTTCCGGAGCGCGCGACTTGGCCCAAGCGACCTCCAAAAGCTCGCGCATCGACCGTCGACGACTGAGAGCTTTGCCAGCCTGACGAGCCTCTGGCATTGTTTCCTTCGAGTTCCAACGATGCGCGGGAGATTATAAGGCTGTCGATTGGATTGCGCGTCGCCTGCGACCAGAAAGCTAATGCGCAAACGGACAGCCCTCTAGCACACCTACTCCATCCGCACGTCCATCTAGGCTTTTCCCTCGTGCTTGTGCTCAGCTTGCCCGCATCACTGCTTTTTGTCTGTCCTCCTCGTCGCAACCAGGCACAATGGCATCCAGACCTCTCCCAGCTAAGCGGAACCACTTCCTCTTGGAGGACGTACCTGACTGTAAGAGAATACCTTTGCTATCTATCTGTCTGCGTGAGCTGGCATGTCGCGAGCGACGTGCGAGACAAGAAGACCTCGCTCTGACCCAAGACTTGCACCCGGAACAGACGCGGACCTCATCGGCCGCCGGGCCCTAGGACAGACCAAGCTCAACTCGCGCAACGCCGATTCGGAGTCGCCCAAGCCAAGCGTCTTCGACTACGCACACCTTCGTGCGCCGCTGCCCAAAGGGATTACGTCGGGCATCTTCAGCAAGGGCAGTCCCAGCAGCTATTTCCTCATGCGCCGCAGTTCTGATGGCTTCGTCTCGGCGACGGGGATGTTCAAGGCCACATTCCCGTACGCCAAAGCCGAAGAGGAGGAGGCCGAGCGCCAGTACATCAAGTCACTCTCGACGACGAGTCCCGAAGAAACTGCCGGCAACGTGTGGATCTCCCCGGACCAGGCAATGGTCCTCGCTAGCGAGTACGGCATCAAGCCCTGGATCAGCGCGCTTCTCGACCCCGCCGACATACCAATCTCGGGTTCGAGTTCTCAGTCGGCGCAAATTGTGGCAAACAACGCCAACAAGAACATCGCGGAGCCGCCCAAGTACTTCCAAGGCGGCCTCGTTTCCCCGCCAACCCCAACGTCGCTGCCGCGAACTTTGCGCAGCCGTCGCTCCGCAAGCCCGTCGAAGCTGCCGGCCGCCAGGCGCGCACAGGCGAGCCCTCGCAAGCGGGCGACCAAGGCCACCGCGCAGCGCTCTGCGTCCTCCGAAGCCAGCAGTGCCAAGGCCTCGGTCTCGCCGTCGCTGTCGAATGCGCCGCTCGGCGTCGTTCCAGTGCTGCCGGTACCAGTTCCGGCCCTTGAGCCGGTCGCCGAAGACACCATCGTGGAATCGCTGGAGCACGATCATCCGGACCAGGACAGCGTGGAGCAGCATCACGCGGCAGTACTCGAGACCATCGAAACCGATGAGCCAAAGGTCAAAATCACAGTTGACCAAGATTTCAAAGTAGACGTGGATGGCGTTGAAACTAGGCACACCAATGTTGCGGTGGAGCTGCCTATGGCCGGCCAGCCGCCTTCAGCCGAGGAGACTGCTCGCATGCTCGCCGAAGCCAAGGACATGGTCAGAGCGGCTGCTGAAACCATGGCCACCGAGACACCTGCCACAGCCAGCCCCATTGAAGTTGGCGGCACCAAGGACAAACGGAAAATCGAAGATATTTCCGTGGGCGAGCAAGAGGAGCCCGCCAGCGACGCTGCTCCGGCTGAGGTTGCGGAAGCCCCCAGGACGAAGAAGGTCAAGACGGCGGCCGAGGAGAAAAGGGACCGGGTGCGGAAGCGGGCGCTTTTCGGGTTTGGCGCAACCCTGGCAGTCGGGTAAGCACAGGTCAAATTCGGTTTCACTGCTCGCGGGCGACGTTTGCGCTAACACAATTTAACAGTGCGGCCAGCGCATTGGTGCCGTACGTCATTGGCATGCTGTGATATGTCCCTCCTCAAGTCGGGAACGCGCATTGATACAAGGGGCGTGCTTGGGTACGGACTGGTCGGGTCGAAAAGGCGAGAGGCGGCGACACAGAGGCTTATTGGGTGGTCGGCTGTGATGATTTCCCTTCCTTCATTCGGGTCATCTATTCCCTTTGTATAAGTTTTATTTGCACATACCCCTTATATTTCTTTTACGTACCTGTCTGGCAACGGCTGCGGTTGATTGGGCTTCCGCTCGCACTCGGGCCGTTTTTCGCAAGACCTCTCACGAGGCGCATTTTTCAATTTAGGAGCACCTGGGGTTGTAAGAGATTCAGGCACCACACACGTGCTTTTGATATAATACTGTTGTACTTTTACTCTCGTTCTTGGGCTACCTCTGTTGATCCACCGCCTTCCATGTCTGACATCGCGCAGGCACAGGCCTTGTTGTTCATAAGCGTTCTGTTTGGAGTTGGATCCAGTCAGCCGATGCCCGGTACCTGCCAGTACCCATGCCACTGCGTGCGGCAAGCACCGGCTCAACGCCCACAACCCGCTTCCCCGCACTGCACTGCCCGCCGGCCTCGGCCTTAACGCTTGGCCACGGACAGTTTCGAGGGATGGGCAGGTCCCCTACCTACATAAAGCTGGTCGGGGACAATATGTGTCGGTAAACGTCTTCGACCAGAGGGTCGTTTCATTACATTTACCCCCCTACTTGGTTCTGTCTATTCATCGGACTGCAACATGAGATCAATGGTTTCGCCACGGGCGCTCCGCCATGTCAGGGCGTTCTCCTCGACGGCGCACCGACTCGACACGTACGGCTTCATAGGACTCGGCCAGATGGGCTACCAGATGGCCAGGAACCTCCAGTCCAAGCTCCAGCCGTCGGACACGGTTCGACTCTTCGACATCAACCGCGGCGCCATGCAGAAGCTGGCCGCTGAGATGCAGACGTCCCAGGCCGGGGGCGCCGCGGTAGAGCTCGCCGACAGCGCAGAGGCCGCGTCGACAGAAGCGGCAAGTATTGATGATTTATCTCGGCAGCCGATTCGTCTCCCCAGGTGGTTTGAATGACGGGAAGCCTGCCAGGAAGTGGGGGCAAGCGAGCTAATCCGTTAGATTTGATGATGCAGGACACCGTCATTACTGTGCTCCCCGAGCCGAGCCACGTCAAGTCCGTCTACGCGTCCATAGTCTCACACCTACAATCAAGGCCGCCGACCAGCGCGACGGACGCTGGGACCAAACCGCGCCGCCTCTTCATCGACTGCTCGACCATCGACCCCGCCTCGTCGCGGGAGGTAGCAGCGCTGGTGGCAGAGGGCACCAGCGGCGCGGCGGCGTTCGTGGACGCGCCCATGTCCGGCGGCGTGGTGGGCGCGACGGCGGGCACGCTGACCTTCATGCTCGGGGCGCCCGGAAACCTCGTCTCGCGGGCGGAGCCGACGCTGCTCGCCATGGGCAGGCGGGTGCTGCACTGCGGCGCGCAGGGCGCCGGGCTGGCGGCCAAACTGGCCAACAACTACATCCTGGCCGTGGCCAACATCGCGACGGCCGAGGCCATGAACATGGGCGTGCGCGCGGGGCTGGACCCGGCCGTGCTGGCGGGGGTGCTCAACGCCTCGACGGGCAAGTGCTGGCCCAGCGAGGTCAACAACCCCGTCCCCGGGGTGTGTCCCGCCAGCCCCGCGGGCAGGGACTATGCGGGCGGGTTCGGGCTCGCGCTGATGCGCAAGGACCTGGGGCTGGCCATCGCGGCGGCGAGGGAGGCGGGCGCGAGGCTGGAGCTGGCGGACAGGACGAAGGAGGTTTACGACGCGGCGGATCAGAGGGAGGATTGTCGCGGGAGGGACTTTAGTGTGGTGTATCGGTATCTGGGAGGCAAGGAGTGAGTTGAGGGGAGATGGTCTTTTCTCGAGTGCGGATCACGGCTTTGGGTTGGCCCAAGAGCACAAAAATGTCAGACGCCCACCAGCTAGAAATCTAATGAAAAACAAAGAAGAAAAAAAAAAAAAAAGAAAGAAAACTGCAAGAAAACAATCAACAGCGACAACCAACCGTCAACCGGAGTTCGGGCCAACGCTTTCTTGCCCAACTCCTGAGCTGGGAAACCACCTAACCTAAAGCAGCTGCTCGTTTGACCAGGGGTTTCTTGGTCCGGCTGCGTATTTCAATGTGCCCTGAGGTGCGTATTTCCGTATCATCAAATAACGTTTCCCTTAGCGGTTCTGTATCAGCGCCCCCTCTCCGATCCGACCCACCAACGACAAAAGAACTGCCAGCAGATCGGGATTCCGTCCTGCTAACGATCCCTGTGAATGAGGTGCATATCATTGTCGGTCACACACCCCCCTGCGGCAAAATGGATAATGAGAAAGTAGATAGGTGTTACTTTGATGCCCTTTCGAGAAACAAACACCGGGTACGGCGCGTTCCTACCTTGTTGGGGTTCCATCCCTGCTCTCCTCGTGGCTCCATGGCAAAAGGCCACCCGGGGAGCCGGGCAGGGGAGTGTCTTGGCGCGATAATTCCAAAGCGTCAGGATAAGAACTGCGGGTAGTGGAGAGCCGACCCCTGGCGGCTCTGGGCATGCTGGTCGTTGACGGGCATATATGCATGGGTACGGAGTCGAGAGGGCCTCGGACCCGGTAATCTTACATATCCTGTCATGCTTTTTTTTTCTGTTCATTGTTGCCACTCGTGCTTCCTTTAGGGATACGGGAAAGAGATATCTATGACCTACCAGTACTTGCCCCAGCCGGTTCCTAATTTTCTATTGTAGTCCATCTTCCTACCTTCAACTTCAAGCCAGGAACCCGACCAAACGGCAGCATCGACGAGAAAGCACCATAGTTCACGACCAAAAAAAATCTTCGGCAGGAGAGACGGCATCTTGAAAGCTCCCCAATGTCGGCGCCGCCAAACACCACTCTCGGCGCAGGGGGTGGCCGACCCTACCGCCGATGCGACCAGGTCAGCGCAGTGTGCCCCGTCCAGTTGACGACGCTGGGCTATTATCCCAGCAGGGGCGCAAACTACTTCTTCGCCGTCGGCTTTGGGCTGTGCATCGTCGTGGCGCTCGCGCTGGGCACGTGGAAGAAGACGTGGAGCTACATGGCATTTTTGGTTGCTGGATGCGCGCTGGAACTTGCAGGTGAGCTTTTTTTTTTTTTTTTTTTTTTTTTTTTTTTTTTGGATCGTGTATTCTCTTCTCCATGGCGCAGACATGTATGCTGACTGTGGTGTCTGTCTTCACTTCTTGAGGCTACGGAGCACGCGTCGCACTGGCGGACAACCCCTGGAACCGGCAGGCGTTCGAGACGCAGATCTGCGCCATCGTGCTGGGGCCGACGCTCATCTGCATCTCCATCTACCTGACGCTCAAGCACGTCACGCTCGCCCTGGGCCCGGCCCTCTCGCGGGTGCCGCCCCGCGTCTACCCATTCATCTTCGTGCCCGCCGACGTGTCGTGCCTGCTCGTGCAGGCCATCGGCGGCGCCCTGGCCGCCTCTGCCTCGTCGGGCGACGGCATCCCCAACATGGACCTCCTCAACGGCGGCAACCGCGCCATCATTGCCGGCATCTGCCTGCAGGTCGTCGTGCTGGCCGCGTTTGGTGTCCTGTCGATCGACTACTACGTGCGTGTGCGGCGCTGGGTTGCCAGTGGGCGGGCCGATGCTGCGGCTGTGGCGCTGTGGCGTGATAAGAAGCTCCGCGCTTTCGCTGGTGCCGTGGCCGTTGCCTACTCGGCCATTTTGCTGCGCTGCGTCTACCGCGTCGCCGAGATGGCGGGCGGCTGGGGGAACCACATCATGCAGGACGAACCTTCCTTCATCGCGCTCGACAGCGCCATGATGCTCGTCGCCTCGGCCCTGCTGGCCGTCTTCGCGCCGGGCCTGCTGTTCCCGCAGATGGCTGAGGCCATGAACGCCAAGCGGGATAAGGAGCCCGAGGCGGGCGCCACCGCTGCAGGCGCAGGAAACGAGAGCCAGGATACGGAAAAGAGTGCGACTCCAACCTCTAAGGGAAAAGCCAAGGTGGCTCCATAGCGGAGAGGGTTCTTGTCCTTTATGCCTAGGTACTTATGTTGAGTGCTTTCTGGTGCATCATGACTGTCTACCGGCATGAGATAACTCTCCTTCCCTTTTCACAAGGCTCCCCGGCTGGACGTCGGACTTGTAGATGCCTGCGGTAGCCAGATGGGTTTAGCATATAAAGACAACGCGATCAGTCGGTATTCTGTCAAGATAGGGGAACACATATAGCAAGATGTCAATCACAGGCTAGAATGTGAGATAATGCAAAAAGCTGTTGGTCTGAAATTTCCCTCGGGAAGTGGGCAACAACCGGCGTCCCAGGGTGAACGTGCGATGGATGAAAGACGAGGCCAAAAAGACAGTATCACTCATGGTGTGTAATCAGACAATGGGATCTTTGGGTCGAGAGATTGTGGGATATCTAAACGCTGTGAATCTGTGGGTGGTATGGTATCTGGTCTGTCACGAAAAGGGCTGAGATAGCTCCGCCTATTGCTTTGCCGACATGAGCTGAACAAACTCTTGATCTGTGGCCCTCGTATCAGTAATGGACAGTCCTCCGCCGCCCACTCCCCTAAGACACAACTCACAGTCAATGGATCCATTACCATCCAGGTCGGCTTGGCTGATCATGTCGTTGATTTCCTCGTCGGTGTAGAAGTCGCCGAGGTGGCGCAGGGCCTGCCGCAGCTCCTCGGGAGAGATGGAGCCGCTGCCGTCCTGGTCAAAGACCTTGAAGGCTTGGAGGAGCTCGCGCTGCTCCTTTTTCATGTCTTGCGTCTGCGAGTTTGGATCCAAGGCCTGGTCCGTCTCGGGGTGTGTCATGGCCCGCAGAAATTCTGTTTTGCTCCTTCAGCTTGTTTCTACAATCTTGACGGTGAGCAGACGGGAGCGTACCGTGAAAGTCAATCTGGCCATCCTTGTTGATGTCGATGTCGTTGATGATATCCTGGGCCTCGGCGTCGGTGGCGCTCAGGCCGAGCGACTCCATGGCGTCGGCAAACTCCTCGGCCGAGATGCTTCCTGCAGGGCGCGTTTTTTTTTGTCAGCCCGTCAGTTCCCATCCGGAACCATTGCCACGTAGGGCTGATGTTCTGCCGCTAGTCCACTGCGTGGTGGCAGTGCAAACTCGCGTGCGTGGTGGAGGCGTGGGCGGAAAGCCTACCGGTTCCATCTTTATCCTATCGCAATTCAAATTTGCTTGTCAACGAATCCAGGTGACAGCTTTTCTTCTTCTAGCTTTCATTCTGCCTTCTCGTTTCAGTGATCTGGCGCCAACTTACGATGATGTCAAAGACCTCCTTCAGCTGCTTGAGCTGGTCGTTGGACAGATGCGACTGCCGCATGCGAAGTCCAAGCGAGGGGTTATTTGTTCTTAGCGACCCGACTGACGCCGCCACAGCTTTCAGCAGTGATCTGGGGCTGGCTTCCCTACCATCGCTTCTCTGCGCTTGGCTTTGCCGATCGCAACGCCTCCTTTTTCACTTGGATGGACCGCGTGAGATCGGGGTCTTTTATCGAATTCGCTGGGTGCTCTTCTCTTTGTTTTGTGCTTGAGGGGTAGCAGGCCAGAGCTTAATGGGCTCAACGGGTGATATGATGGTTCGGCCTAGCATGGGCGGGCTACCGAATCAGCAGCCCTGTGGAGGTGGACTGCAGGCCCCCGTCACGCTTCTAGCCGCCTGGCGGAGCCGCCTAATATCACGTGAAGGCGCATGCAAGCCACGACAGCGCTTGCGTTGATTCAACCCCCACCTTGGGCTGCCGATTTTGCCGTTCAAAGTGGTTCCCTGTCGCACATCAGGCGGGTTACAGTTGACGCCTCCAGCGGAGCCACCGCCGAACATCATGTCCGCCCCGGGCCGTTTTTGCACACATAGCGGCGGCTATGTGGTCGAATCCTCGCCCCATGCCAATGAGGTCGGGTTCAAGCGTGCAACACATGAGCGACGGCTCGCCGCCACCACAGCGTCGGGACGCGTCCCAAACCCAAAGCGGGACGCGTCATGTAATGCCACCATCACAGAGTCTGACCTGGCCCTGGCATTCCCGGCGCCGCTAGTTTTGCCTGGTGATGATCTTGCCTTGGATCCCAGCTACCCGCCCCAGAGCCTGCGGTCTTGGAAGCGCGAGCCGGAACGAAATAAGATCACCAGGGACAGACAGACCATATACGTGGCCGCGCCGCCTGTGATAAGCGCCAAGGTCAAGGGTATGAGCGCCTGGTCGAGTCCTAGAGACGATGGCAGTGACGGCCAGCCCTCCCTCAAACTCCCAAGGGTGGCCGAGCTGGTTGCCTTTCTCTCTGCATTTTACCACGGCCTCCCCGTCAAAGAGCTCGACGAGCCATTCGAGTTTGTCCCTTGGGAAGCAGACGAACCTAGACGCAAAAAAGTCCGCGGCGGAACTGGGAGAGGCAAGGCGGCTCCTGAACAGGAAGCAACAGCACACGTAGGACTGCGGTTCCGCGACGGCTGCACTCGCGTGCGGACACGCCCTTGCCCCGACGGCGCCTTCAGCCGTCAGCTCTGCCTGAGCGACATGCTCGATGCCGTGCTCGACATGGTTCCCGGAGACGCGTACGCGGTCCTGCTCCTGGCGGACCACGACATGTACGAGGACGACGACGACGACTTTTGCTGCGGTCGCGCGTTTGGAGGCAGCCGCATCGCCGTCGTGTCGTCGGCGCGCTACCATCCAGCGCTCGACGCAGCGGACGTATCGGGCCCCATCATCGACCGGCCGCACATGTGGCCTGCGTCGCACTGTCGTGGCCATGTCGCCTCTCTCTGCGACGGCGCCGCCACAGCAGCAGCAGCAGATCCCGTCGCCTCGTCTCCTATGCGCTCGGCGCTGGAAGCCGTCGCTCTGCTACCACAGGACGCGATCGATCCCGTCGGTCTCTGGTTCTCTCGCGTCTGCCGGACGGCGGCCCATGAGCTGGGCCACTGCCTCGGGCTGGATCATTGTGTCTATTACGCCTGCATGATGCAGGGCACCGCGGGCATGGCGGAGGACTACCGCCAGCCGCCGTACACGTGTCCTGTTTGCTCCAGAAAGCTGGCCCATGCCGTGGCCACCGAGCTGGGGGCGTCGTCGGTTCTGCTTGGTGATGCTATTTGCAGCGAAGATGAGTATATTATGGCCCGAAACAGAGCCTTGCTCCTGATCTGCCAAAAGTGGCAGCAGGTTGCTATGTTTGCTGGCTACTTCGCTTGGCTTCGGGATGTCATGGCTGGAAAGCAACCTTGAGGGCAACTGAACTATTATGAGAGGTATAGGGGGGATTTGTAGAGACGTAGCCTTTAGCGCACCTAGTTCTGTAGCTCCTGGCCATGGGGAATCAGTGCACGAAGGTGGAGGCGAGCTTGGTCATGTCTCAACAAGGTGGCATTCCAGGGATCAGGTGCGCTCAGGGCTACGTAAGGAGACCGGCTGAAGTTGGCTTGAGAATAAAGGCCAGGGGTTGCGGGTTAGCTACCTAATAGTGTCCTTGACCGTCTTCCCCTTGCTGGCTATGCGGTATTTCGCGTACGGTCCGTATACTGAACTCGAGCCGCGATGTGCACCTGGTATTGGCCCCAACATGCACGGAACGGTCTCCCGACGATCCAGCGAGCAAAGTGCCGATGAGTTAATATCTGCACAGCGACCCCGGAACGGGGTAATTTGGTGACGGTGGCCGCACGGTTCCCCGGTGCCGACTCGTGCTCTGTCGATGCTTATTGGGGCGGCTTTAGATCGGTCGTAGTCGATCGGCATCTCGATAGGTGCCGTCGGGGCATCGATACTATATGATGGTTCGGGCCGGGTATGCCGGCTGGGAGATGCTCTCTATTCGTCGATCTGGTAGAAGAGGTTCTTCTCCTCGTTGGCGAAATAACGTTTACATCGGTCCCGATTCGACCAAAACAAGGAGTTTCTCCGCCCGCCCGACCTCGGCCGGAAAAAATGACGTGGTTAGCGACAGGAGTGTGCTGCCGTATCACGTAGCATCGGTTCTGGCAGTGATGCCGGCAAGCGGAAGAGCCCCGTGGGGAAGGGCGTGCCGAGATGCGAGTGGCGGAAAGTGGTGTTCCGGCTGTTTGCAGCTGCAGAAACGTTGTCAGCCAAGCCCACGGCAGATCGCCAGCCTCCAACCGATCGGTGTGCTTGTTTATATCTTTTCTTTGCAGGTCACCTGTCTAGAGCTGAGGGGCTGCGGAGGCGGGGGTGTAGATCAAGTTCAATTTCCCCTGGTTTTGGCGGCTAATATCCAAACCCATGCTGCAAGGGTTAACACTAACACAGGATTTGCGGACACATCATCGCTGACAGCCGAGCGCTGCAGGTTGACACAACATACGGCCGGCCCCGAAACACAGGAAATGGAAACGGCGGAAACCCTCCGTGCGGTTGCCGCAAACGGACTGAGCGATGCGACCCAACAGGCCACGCCATGTTTCAGTGTCTCGCGAGGTGGACCGCCAGAATGCCGTGGCCCGGCAGTTGCGTGGGGCTTGCCCGCATTGTTTGTCCCAGCGGAGCCTCCCACATTGCGTCGTGGTGCCATCGTCGTGGGCTCCCGGTTGATGAAAGGGGCGGCTAGGCGTTCCGTCGATATTGCCTCGAGGGCATTCCGAGTGGCTTCCTCGCTGGAAGCGAGCAGGATAGTAATTCCGGGAAGCCAAAATGGGCGACCAAGACTGGTGTCTCTGCAGACACTGGGCCCCTCACCCCGGCCCCTGAGGTCCAAAGGAGCAATGCCGTCCGTCCATGCAACCCAAAAGATGAGGCCGTTCAGCCGCCATATATATCGATAGGTAGGATAGATACCTATATATAAGAGCCCGCTCAAGTGTGTTAAATCTCATCTATGTAAGAAGGGCACCCTCCATTCATCTACGCAGGCCACTCCTTCTCGTCCGCCCTCTTGCCCAAGAAACCACGGCACATCAACACAGCAGCAAACATGAAGGGTCTATTCGCGCTTCTGCTCCTCCCCCTGGCCCTCGCGGCGCCGACCCCTGAGGCTGGCGAGCTCGTGGAGCGGCAGGCGGCCCAGAGCATCGATGCTCTCATGAAGGCCAAGGGAAAGCTGTACTTTGGCACATGCGCCGACCAGGGCCGCCTCGGGCAGGGGAAGAACGCTGCCATCATCAAGGCCAACTTCGGCCAGGTCACGCCCGAGAACTCCATGAAGTGGGAGTCACTGGAACGGAGCAGGGGTCAATACAACTGGGGGCAAGCAGACTACCTGGTGGACGTACGTGGCCTAGAAAATTAAAATCAAGAGCGAGAGTGGGGCGAGAGAGAGAGAGAGAGAGAGAGAGAGAGAGAGAGAGAGAGAGAGAGAGAGAGAGAGAGAGAGAGAGAGAGAGAGAGAGAGAGAGAGNGAGAGAGAGAAACAGCGGACACTTTCGGCTAACCCGAAAACAAACGGCCAACAGTTTGCCACCCAGAACAACAAGACGATCCGTGGCCACACTCTCATCTGGCATTCGCAGCTCCCCGGCTGGGTCAACAACGTCAACAACCGCAACGATCTCACCAAAGTGATCCAGGACCACGTTGCTACCGTCGTGGGCCGCTGGAAGGGCAAGATCCGAGCCTGGGTAAGCTGCTGACCTGCTCGCTCACTCACGTGTTGCAAAAACAACGCCGGACTGACCCTCCCTGCTTCCGTTCCACAGGACGTCGTCAACGAGATCTTCAACGAGGACGGCTCGCTCCGGCAGTCGGTCTTCTCGCGGGTGCTGGGCGAGGACTTTGTGCGCATCGCCTTCGAGGCGGCGCGCAAGGCCGACCCGGACGCGGTCCTGTACATCAATGACTATAATTTGGACAGCCCCAACGCGGCCAAGCTGACGCGGGGCATGGTGGCCAACGTCAAGAAGTGGATCGCGGCCGGCGTGCCCATCGACGGCATCGGCACCCAGGGCCACCTGCAGTCCGGGCAGGGGAGCGGGCTGGCGGGCGCCATCAAGGCGCTGGCCGACACGGGCGTCAAGGAGGTGGCCGTCACGGAGCTCGACATCCAGGGCAACAACGCCAACGACTACGCCACCGTCACCAAGGGCTGCCTGGCCGTCAAGTCGTGCGTCGGCATCACCGTCTGGGGCGTGCGCGACCAGGACTCGTGGCGGCCCCAGGGCAACCCGCTCCTGTTCGACAGCGGCTTCAACCCCAAGTCGAGCTACAACGCCATCGTCCAGGCTCTCCAGTGAGGCTCACGCTTGGAGGCTGGCGAGTCGGGCTGGCACGGCAGCCAGGACGCGTGTTGCCAGCATAAGAGCGTTGCTTTCGTGCGTCTTCGAAAAGCTTACCTAGATAGGTATCTAGGACGGGCTTTCTCTGTATATATCTTTTTGCCTATATATATTAACAAAATTGTTCATGATGCGCCCGTTTGTCGCTTGTGGCTTATCTTGGTCAACTGTGCTTCGTGAGTTTCCCACTTTGGAACATGCGTAAGTGCCACTCAAAGGGCTTCGCTGCCGAGCGGGAGGTAATGCTGGTCGGTATAATCAGAAAAAGATTGGATGCCGGGTGCCTGGGCTGGCCGATAGAGGCGGCGGCGGTTGTACCTACGAAAATCTTCAATAAAAATAAAGGTGCCCGACACCGCTACGGCGTCAGGCTGCCGCGCAGCATAAACCCCGGTCAACTTCACCAGTCAGACAGGAGCCCCGTAATCCGCACTCGCACCAGCCCCACCAGTCCCCGTCATCCCTCGAGACCTTGCTGGCACCATGTGGCATTTTATCGTGGCAGGCGTCGATTGGCGTCCTCTATTTTTCCTACTCGTTATTCATCATGCTCGAGTCGAGAGCGAAATTTGGAAATTGGGAGTCCCTCTTAGCATAAACCATGACGGTCACCGATTGCCGGGTCCTTGAGTAAAAATAAACCACACGGCTAAAATGGTGATCAAGCAGAAACTCACGCCCGAGTCCTTCCTCGAGGCTCCCCGCCGGAGCGCCGCCGTGCCCAACCCGGACGGCACCCTGGCCTTTTTCACCGTCTCGACTCACACATTCAGCGACGGCGATGGCGAGGACGGAGACGGGAAAACGACACAGGACCTTGTTATCGTGAGTCTCGAATCCGGCAACACCTACACCCTGGCCCGCGGCGCCGAAATCCACGACGCAACATGGATCCCTGGCGACAGGCATCCGTCCGGCGGCGGCGGCGGCGGGCCCCTGTTGTGGCTCGAGTCCACCGCTCGGGGGCAGGGAGATGGCGAGACCCGGATGAGGGTCGTCACGCCGCGCCCGACAGCGGATATAGAACCCGGATCGCACTACATCGCCGGCGTAATTCCGGCACCCGTCCAGGCGCTGAAGCTGTGCGCGCTGGAGGACGGCTCTGTCGCGTGTGCCGTCGTTGCGAGGGCTGCCCCGGACGGCGGCATGTTCAACGGCGTCGCAGCAGCCCACAAGAAGAGGGAATCCACAGCTAGAATCTACGACGGCTGGAACGTGCGGGAGGTGAGTCCGTCCTTTGTAAAACCATTCTCTTGACGTCCAACAAGGTTGCCTGCCGTCCGTCTGCCTTGCTGACAAAAATGTAGTGGGACACATACACTCAGTCTCACAAACATTCTATCTGGTATTCCAAGCTCGTCAAGGACGGCCACGGAAGATGGAAGCTGGCGGGGCCGTTCCAAAACGCCCTCCGTGGCACCGAGCTGGAAGCCCCTGACAGCATGCGCGAGGATGGTGACGTCGGTAACGCCTATGATCTTGGACCAAAGGGCGTCGCCTTCTCGGCTCGAAATCCAAGCCCACTTGCCGGCGGCGACCGCATGCTGCCTTGCTCAGATGCCCATTTCCTGCCCCTCGACTTCTTCGTCGCGGAGGAGAATCACGTTCCCGGTGGCCTCGGCATCAGCAACGCAGCGCGTCAGCACCCGCAGCCTATCAAAATCAGCATGCCGGAAAATGCGCAGGAGGGGTGGTGCTCCAACGTGCGCTTCTCACCCGACGGCACCGCGCTGGCCTTCCTCAAGGCCCCGGTCACCTGCTACCCGGACGTGCGTCTTTTTACCGCGCACATCGACCACCCACCCGCTGCCACCCTGTCGTCTGGTCACTCCGGTCCCTCGTTGTCTGCGTTCGATATGCTGGGCACCTGGGACCTGCGCCCATCGCACTTCGAGTACCACCCATCCGGCAAGTCCATCATCGTCACGGCAGACGAGTCCGGCTGCGTAGTGCTGTACGGACTACCCCTGGAGGACCACGCCCCTAGCCCCAGCCTCCTGTTCCGTCCCCGTGGCGGCGGTAGCGCCCACGGGTTCCACGCCATCTCCGACGCCACAGCAACAAGGACCCCAGAGACGGCGGCGGGCCGACTGCTCGTATCGTCGAGCAGCCTCACCGAGAGCAGCGTGTTTCAGATCGTCGACTGCGACAGCAGCGCCCACGACTTTGAGCCCATCGTGCTGGCCAACGGGCCGCGCCACCGCGCCCGCTTTGACCTGTTTCGCGCCCGCCAGGTCTCCGAGATATACTTTGAGGGCGGCGGCGACTATTGCGTGCAGGCCTTCATCGTGAGGCCCAGCGACTTTGACGCGAGCAAAAAGTATCCCGTCGTGGTCGTCGTGCACGGCGGGCCGGTGGATGCGAGTAGGGATATGTGGGACATGCATGTAAGTTATTGGAGCCAATATGTGCATCTACAAACACGCACAATCTATTGCTAGCCCTACGGCAACTGACACAGGCCATCACCGCGTGGGCAGTGGAATCCGGCAGTCTGGGCCGAGCAAGGCTACGTCGTCGTCCTGCCCAACATCACAGGCAGCGTCGGGTTCGGTACCGACTTCGCCACAGGGGTGTTCGGAGAGTGGGGAGGCCGGCCGTACAGGGATCTCGCCAACTGCATGGAATACCTGAAAGACATCCCCTACATCAACATGGAAAGGGCCGCCGTCGCAGGCGCCGGCTATGGTGGCTACATGGTAAACTGGATACTGGGCCAGCCACTTGCCCGCAAGGTAGGTGACACTTTCCTTTCTGGCTGGTTGGTCTCGCCCGTCTCGGCACAACACTAACAAACCTAAAAACTACACACTCACAGTTCAAAGCAGCCGTCTGCCAAGGCGGCATCTTCACCCTACCGCAACCAATGCTGCTGCAGCAAGGCGGGGCCAGCGACACGGGCCAGTTCTGCGACGGCGGCTCGTCGTTCCCGCGGGCGGGGCCTGGCGACGATCTGGACAGATGGAACCCGGCGCGCCCGGATCTGCTGTCGAACTGGGCGCAGGCGCCGTCGACGCTGATCGTGCACGGCGAGCGCGACCGCCGCGCCCCCGTCACCGAGGCGCTGGCCGCGTTCCGGACGCTGCAGGTCATGAGCGTGCCCAGCCGTCTGCTCACGTTCCCGGACGAGGGACGCTGGATCGAGAAGCCCGAGAACGCGCTCGAGTGGCACCGTGTGCTGTTTGACTGGCTCGGGCGGCACATTGGTGCTGGCCCGGACGCACTAGTCGTCCCAGACGACGCCGCCAGCGCCTCGGATATATACTGAAAGTGCGCGAAAGGACACCGACCGGCCCGGCGCTTTGAAACCACTGCCCGGAGGAGATATCAAGAACCACGCAAAACCCAGACACAATCCATATTTGATGCCGTGATTTTGTAAAAAAAAAAAAAAAAAAAAAAAAAAAAAAAAAAAGGCNCTACATAGGTGTGCCTATCGAAAAGAGTGTGGAAATCGAGACTGGCAAGTTGAGGCAAGCAAAAATCTGGAAATCAAGACGACGGAAAGAAAAAGGCAACGCAGAAGGAAAAAACGAAAAGGATGGCAAAGGAAGAAGGCCACGGGAAGCAGAAACAAATTTCCACTTTGATACACCTCTCTAGTCCCAAGCCTCCGGGGCTCATCAACACACGTACAGACGTACTTTGATAGACCGCGTTGCCGCGTGTGGCCAGCTTTCGCTCATCTCATGACCTCCTAGGCTGGTCTTTGCTCCTGCATGCTCAAGACAAGCTCTGTGAGCCTGTCGATCTTGATGGACAGCTCCTGAATCCTGACTTCCGTCTCGCTCGGAACGTCGATCATCGTGTCCTCGTTGAGCATCTGCGGGGCCCCCGAGTGGAACTCGGTCGAGCTGACAGGGCGAGGCGACCGACGGTAGGAGCCGCCATGAGACGGCCGCCTTGCCGTTCCCGGGGGGCCGGCGATGCGCTTCCTGTATGCAGACATGCTCTTGGAATCTACGCGAGGGCCCTTGAAGCCGGCAAAGTCGTCCATCTTGTCGAGATGGCCGCGGATGAGCTCGTAAAGCTTGATGACGCCGACGATGGGCCAGTGCGTGGCCTTGAGGAGCCAGATGCGCGCTGCGCGGAACTTGTGATCCGACGGAAGGAAGAGGCGCAGCGGGCGGAATATGATGAGGGCAAGGAGGTTAAAGGGCGGGTAGAAATGCGTGAGCCGGTTGCTAGTCGAAGCCTCCAGCACGTACACCGAATAAACGTAAAGATACTCTTCACGAGCATGGCTGATGACGCGGGAGAAGCTGTTGCTTAGCATACCCGTAAGTGAGCCCATCAGGAGGATCGAGCTGAGCGTGATGAAGATCAGCATGAGCGGAGGCCCAAAGACTTCATCGATATCCGACATGATGTCGAAGCCAACGTAGCTGCTTCCGAAAAAGATCTTGGTCAAAATCATGGTCATGGACGCCAGAGGATATCGGTCCCGCCCAATGAGGGAGAATGTCGTCAGGAAGCCAAGGTACACGATGATGACTTTAGCAAAAGGTCAGCATCCCGTCAAAGCATCGTTTCGTTTTAGCCAGTGAAGGGAATCATACCAAGCACCATGAATTTGATGAAATCCTGCGATTACAAAGGCGTCAGTCGGCATCTTGACACAAGAGATCCATTGAGTAACAAATGTGGGCGTGGCAGAGAATTACCTTGAGCATGGCTTTGAAGCACGGCAAAAGGGTACCCCAGTATGGACTCAGACTGAGGACCGAGGCGATCCTGGGCACCATGAAGAGAGCCTCGAGCGAGAGGATGTCGAATGCCAGTTCGATCAGGTATCGGTCTCCTTTGTACAACCCTACGGCCCGCAAGCTGGCAAATGTGATGCCGATGAGGAGCATGACCATGTCGAAAAGATTCCAGACATCCGTAGCGTAGAATATCGATCCAGCATCCATCAGCTCGCTCATCTCGTCGTAGAAAAAGGCGGCAAACCAGATGTACAGCACCGTTTCGAGCGGGGTGATGTGGCTGCTGCTGCGCTCGTACAAGACCGCATAGTACAGACCCAGAAACGAGGCGAAGAAGACGACCTCGAACGACTTGAGATACTTGGGCACACGCAGCCGCGAATAGGGGTCGGCGGTGCTGTGCTTGTAGAAGCGAGGCTTCTTGACGGTGTGGATCGACAGCTCGTCCCAGAAAATGATGTCTCCGTTCCAGATTCCCGTGACGATTTTCTGGACAATATCCTGGCTGAGGAATCGTTTGGCGTTTGCAATGGCGGCGATCTCAAGGGCGTTGAGCGAGATGAAGGCCCTCGTGGGGTCCTCATCGTCCTCATCGTCATCATCGCCCTCGCGGCCCATGGTCATGGTGAGGCGGGAGAGCGACTGGAGCAACTGGTACTTTTTGGCGCTGCTGCCCGGGCGAGGGGGCATGCGGCGAGAAGACATCGAGGTCGGCGTCTGGGGCAGGAGGGTGGTGGTCTCGTCAGGGTGGCCGCCGCCATTCTCCTCGTCATAAGGCAGCCGGCCCCTTCCACTGCCGCCGGCTGGGTCGTTGTCATCGTTGCCGTCGTCGTGCCCGTCATCCTCCGGGCCCGGGATCTCGTAGAGACAGTACTGGACCGCCTCCCTCTCAGAAAGGTGGGTGAGAAAACGCCAGGCCACTATCTCGCAGGCATTGGCACGGGCTTCACCGAGCGTTTTCTCGCCGCTCTCACAGTTGACAGCATAGTGCCACTTGAGCGCACTGCAGTGGTGGGTAAGGAATGGAACGGGCCGCGTGCGAATGTGTCAGCAAACGGTCGGCGCACTGGACTATTTTTCATCTGGCTCCTGGCTTCTCTTGGCGACATTGAAGTGCGGGGATGATGAGAGTTTGGGTATGGGCGGGAAGTGCGGAGTGTGGGGAAGGCCTGGAAAGTGCCCCTGGGGACGGGACTTGGCTGTTATTGCTTGGGGGTGGAAAGCCATTGTGCATATTCGAGAGTCTGGTATCCACGACAGGCACGTCGCGTATTACGTATCGCAAACAGAGCCCACATGGCACCCATGAATGGCACCCATCGCGTCGACATGGCCCAATTGAGGTCGTGCGCCGAGATGCAGAAAGAACAGGACCTACAGGAGAGCATTGACTATAGCCTTATTATTGCAGTCGGCGGTCAGGTGCGAGACCAGAGCGCGAAGACCATCGCCGGCCGAGGTCGTCCGAAGCTGCTCGAACGAGCAGGGCAGGGTAACCACCTCGGCAAGATAGCTGCTCGCCGGAGGAGCCGTCTGTTAGCAATCGTGGCTGGAGAGAGTACCTCCCAAGCGAGCGAGGTTGTCCTACACGGAGACCTTCTTGACGACTACCCGGAAGCTATCGTCGTCGTCGATGTCGGGCAGGTCGCACTCTGCGATTTTCTCGAGTGGTGACGGCGTCCGCTGCCGACTTCCTGCCTCGGCTCGTGGCCGTGTCCTGACCCTGAGCGGCATCGAACTAACGGCTGGAGAAGGCGCGTGACTGGGAGGTTAATTTGAGAGATTCCCTGCCTCAAATTCGACGGTTTGTCTGCGTCATCCAGCGAGGCCGCCGTTCTTTTGGGCGTGAAGTTTGCAGGGAAACAACTGAGCCGCCCGTCGGACCAGAACAGGAGCAGCAGTTCGCTGTGATCAGTGCGGGCAAGTCAATGCACACACACCGAGTCCGAGCTTCAGACGGCACGGACGCCCCGCCGCACCCGCCCCGCGCAGGCTTCCATCGACCTGAAAACCAGGCTTCCAAGAGCGCTAACGTGTCCCCGCCGTCCACTTGACCTCCGCCCAGCATGGGGCCGCTTGGCCCTCGATCCCTGATCTCCGCGCCGTGCTGCGCGTGGGAAATGACATCTGCATGCCGGGAAGACATTGCACTCGTGATTTTCTTTTTATGCCGAGATGAGCATGCATCGTACATTCGGAAGCTGTGGTTCTCGCTTTTCGCATGGGTTCGCGCAACACGTCCGAGGCCGCCACAGGACGACGAAGCTATAGTCACATTCTCATTAGACTAACCGAGTCCATCATTTCCTCTTTCGCGACGCGTTAACCTCACATCCTTGGATCACGGCCGCTCAGACCTGCCTACCTAGGTAACCCAAGAGTTCCACCTGCCTTTCGAGGACGGGCAACAGGGGCCAAAGGTGGACTCCCACGGCATGTGAATGCGGGAAAACAAAGGCACGCCATCGAGGAGTAGAGGTTTAGTTCGGTATAAGCACACGTCCACAGCTCGACACATTGACAAAATGCACATCTTGTCGTCCCCGTCCGGCCCTTTGCCGCCTCCTCACCCGTGAGCTCATACCGGCCGCCATGATGAAAATTCTCGGTGTTGCAACGGCTCTGCTGCTCTCCCTGGCCGCATCCGCTGCCGGTAACTTGGTCGAGAAGAGGGGGACTGCGGTCACCGCCAACTCCACCTTCCCCTCGGTGGACGGCCTCAGGTTCAAGATCGACGGCGCAACGAAATACTATGCGGGCACCAACTCGTATTGGATCTCGTTCCTGGAGAACCCGGCCGATGTCGACCTGGTGCTCGACAACCTCGTCCGGTCCGGGCTCAAGGTGCTCAGGATCTGGGGGTTCAGCGACGTCAACACCAAGCCGACGGACGGAAAGCCATATTTCCAATATCTCTCCTCCTCCGGCTCCGAGATCAACACAGGCCCCAACGGGCTGCAGCGCCTCGACGCCGTGGTCGCCTCGGCCGAGAAGCGAGGGATCAAGCTGATTATCAACTTCGTCAACAACTGGGACGATTTCGGCGGCATCAGAGCCTACACCAACGCCTTTGGCGGCGACCACAACGGATGGTTCACCAACGCCGCAGCCCAGGCGCAGTACCGGGCCTACATCCAAGCCGTCGTTTCTCGCTACGCCAAAAGCCCCAGCATCTTCTCGTGGCAGCTGGCCAACGAGCCGCGGTGCAGGTTCTGCAGCACCGATGTGATATACAAGTGGGCGGACGAGACGTCCCGCTACGTCAAGTCTCTCGACCCCGACCACATGGTCTCTCTCGGCGACGAAGGCTTCGGCCTGCCAGGGGGCAACATCCTGACCCTGTACCCGTATTCCACGCTTGAGGGTGTCGACTTTGCCCGTAACCTCGAGATCAAGACTCTGGACTTTGGAACGTTTCACTGGTACCCGGAATCATGTACGTCGCTTGCATACTCGATTTGACTTGTCCTACCACACAGGAGTCTCGTCCAAGTACTGACCGCCGCCTGGCTCATCTTTTGAAACAGGGTTCCAGCTGAAGAGTGCCGGTGCCGACTGGGTCAAGAACCATGCTGCAGCCTGCAAGAAGGCCGGAAAGCCTTGCCTGTTTGAAGAGTGTCCGTCTCTTTACATTCACCGCTGTCCCAAATCGTATTTCCCCACGCGCAGCAAACTGCCATGATCAGGCGAAGAACTAACATGGGGCATTTGTCGCCGCCGTTCAGATGGATCGAAAAACGAACACTGCAAGAACGAGAAGCCCTGGCAAGACGCCGCCATAAGCTCCGAGGGGAACGCCGTAGATCTCTTCTGGCAGTGGGGAGACACGATCAGCACCGGCAAGACCCACGACGACTCCTACACCATTTGTACGCGTTTCCCAATCCCCTCGCATTAATTGCCTGTCAGCTAATCATGGGTACCTCTTGGGACGATAGACTACGGATCGGGCGATGCGCAGTGCATTGTGACAGACCACGTCAACGCCATCAAGGCCATGTCGTGATAGGTCGACTGCCGCAAGAGCCCTGGATACCAAGTGCTGGCGCCAGAATGATCGCCGACAGACCCAGAGAAGCTAGTGAAGGCATCCATTCCTAATTGTCCATGGACCGGTGCCTTTCTTGCCTTCTGTCACTGGATGACGTGTTCAAGTCATGGTGTCACAGCATAGCCCGCCTTGCGTTGCGTGTCGAAATAATGAATACGTGATCTAGATGAGACCTAAAACAGTTGTGCCGCTATTTACATGCCCCATACCACACACCCAAACACCTTCCGGGTACGTGTATTAAAAGGCCGCCTCGTAAAGGTACTTGTCAATTACGAAAGTGCCTGGGCCAAGCCTGTGGCATTCGCGGTTGCGGCTCTCGTAGCCCACATTCCATGCGCTGTTTCCAAGGTAACCTGTAATTTAAAAATACATCCCTATGTCAAGTGTCCGTATTGTTTTACCGCCTTGTTGGTAAAGACAGCATCCAAGACTCCAAGTGCTGCTGACTGCGAACAGACCCGCCGATGTGCGGCGAATATAGCCCCACCGTGCCCCCCTGGACGATTAACCTTGGTCCGGTGGTGTAGTGGAATATCACATCGTTCTTATATTGGAGTGCTTTCAGCTTCAGATATGCGAGGGTCCTGGGTTCGAACCCCAGTCGGACCATCGTTGCGTTTTTGCTCTTCTCCCTGCTTCCAACCCTTCCTTCCTTTCTGGGTTCTCGTTTTTCTCTCCATTCAAATGCACGAATGGGTCGGATTGCCGGTCGTTTAGTGGTCGCATCTCTCCAACTTCTTTGCCTTTTGGTTATGGGTCGCCACGCGAAAAAAAGTTAGGTGCTGGCGTCACATGCCGCACCATCTGTTTCTTCCCGGATTGGCCAACACCTGAGGCCCACAGGACGCCGTCGATCCCACGGTCCGTCGGTGAGGCAGCCGCCGGATCCTGCTGCTGTCGGCTTTGGTAACCTTGTCCGATACTTTGGACTGTATACCTTGCTTTCGGCTGCCGGTGCCTTAAGCCGGGCACCCACACCCTCGACACGGAAAGCCGGCCAGTGTAGTGCTGACCGGATTGGAGGTTGGAGGAATGCCGCGCCAGTAATAAAGGAAAGCAGAAGAGAAAGGAAGCCTCGTCATGTCAGACTGTGAAAATGAAAATAACATGGCCGTCAACACTGCCCCCCTGGAACCGCCACCGACGTTTGAAATGGTCGCTTGGCCAAACCGGAGCTGTAAAGCGTTCTGCGGCAAACCTAAATGACAGGGATGAAACCAGCGAGCACGGTCCAGGATTTCGGCGGACGCCGATTGCTCTGGAATCCCGGCAGAGCAAACGTCGACGTCCGATCTCTGGTGTGGCGTTAGGCAGGGGGGACAGACGGAAAGGGTATCGACCACGCGCCGATGTCGGGAGGACAACACGAGGGGCGAAACGCATCTCGCCTTTGCTTCCAACCACCGTCTCTTTCTGAGGGACCCGGTCAGGCTCGACCGCATCTCAGTGGGGAAGGAACGAGCCAGTTCGTCTGCACGGCGAGGAACATGCTTGCGGCGCAGCCGAGCACGACGGGCCGGCATGCAAGCACCGCAGGTGCCTCGGAGTGAGACTGTTCCTGCGTCCAGCTTGCGGCCAGGATTGCGGCTGGCAACCAGGCTGTCAGCGAGGCGCCCGAACTTTATCCGGGTGGGATTTGGTTGGGTCTTGTCACTCCGGATGCGACGCGGCTGGCCTGGGGCTGGGGGATCCCCATCGGCATCGTGAAAATGGAAGGGTTGCATCAGCAAAAGGTTGTTGGATGGTTGGTGGTGCGTCGTAACGGACAACTCCACGCTAGCATCCATGACTGGGAGATTGATGTCAGCAGCCAAGAGGTGGCCTCTGGGCGGGGAGCGTGATCTCAATCACCCGACGCTTCTTTGCACAGACTGAAAGACAGTTCAGAGACAGTGCCTTCCCCACCGCGCTGTCGCATGCAGCCTCACGACGCCCGAACGGGGCGGTGTGATCCACTTCTGGCACAGCCGCGATGCCAAAAACTCCGAACGCCCCTGATTGGTCTGATAAACGTGCGTGGAGGGATAAAAATGGAAACAGGCACCAAGGGGAGCAGAGGTGGGGCTCAATTTTTTCTTTTTGTCTCCCCCTTCTTTCGTGGCCGGGCATTTTTGCTCGTCTTCTTTCTCCTGCGTCCGTGGTGGCAAGGCACCCACCATGCAGATCTGAGCCACCCGAAATGGCGACCCTTCCAGGTTTCTGGCCGACACCGACAGTAGCAAATTCCCTGCGCTTGGAAGCCTCCGCCTGGCCCGGCCGGGGCTTGCCGCTACAAGCCACCATCGGCGCCTTTGTTCTCCCATCATTGCCTAATCGATCTGCATGGAATTCGCCGTGTCATGCGTGGTGGGCGTCCACTGGCTGAGCTGTCAGGCCGCTTGTCCACTGGCTGCCAGGGTCAGGCCCCCGGACGTTTGTAGAGCTCCTGGCACTTACCGAAGCCGCTACTGCAACCTCAAGAAACACGACACCGGATCCCCGTCAGTCTCGGCAAGCCGCCGCCCACCAGCCTCCATCGAAATGTGGATGCAGGCCAACATGATCTCCGTGCCGTTCGTCTCTACGTTCGTCTGTCTGTCGGGTTAGTTTAGCGTTGAATCCCATCTTCCTCCCATTCCGTTCTCTCACTAGGCAGGTTCCTCTTCTCTTCGATTTCCCTGCTTATTTTTTTTTTTCTCGCGCTTGGTTCTCTGGCAGACGTCCGATTTTCTCCACCGACTCTAGGCTCTCTGACTCTGCTGTGGTCTCGCCTGACGTCGTTCTTGCTCTCGTTTCTTCCCTTTGCTTCAGGTTCCTTTCTGTTACGCGTGCGTGCGTGCGTTTGTGGGTTAGGTCTCATACTTGCGGCTGGGTTGGTTGGCCTTGCATGCAGTTAGTGGCGGCGGCCTGGTTTCCTACCTCCCTACCTTTTCTGTCCACTCAAGACTGCCTGCTCCGTCCCTCCCCCCTCCTCCGTGCCGCGCCTCCTTGCACCCAGCCGCAACCCAAATCTGGTTTGTCCTGCGTGGGGAGATCAGCGACCGAGCCGGGCATCAGCCTCCCTGCAGTCACTTGGAGCGAGTCCTCAGCACCGTCGGCCCCCGGTAGGCTTGCTGCACCGCGCTTTGCTGTGCCGCTCGCTTGACAGGCTGTCGCAATTTAACACTCAGCCCTCCTCCCGCCCGCCCTTCTGGGCCGTCCTCGTCACCTTTCTTTTCCGCTCTTTCGAACCACGCTCTCCGTCTTCCGACTAGCAGCAGCACATACCCAGCGATACTCCTCGCGAGAAAACAGCCGCGAACGGATCGGCGCGCCTCCCCGCCCCTGCGAGCGTCCGCGTCCTATCACCCGTCACGGAGCATCGTCCACTGCTCAATGTTGTCCAGGCTACCGATGAGGGACGACATGTTCCAGCGCCTGCCTCGGGCAACGGCGCTTCTAATACTTTCAGCACTCGTGGAATTTGCTCAAGCTTCGGCGCTTCCCAGGGCGACGACAACACTTCCCTATATGGTCCTTGACGTTGTAGCATGGCCGCCGCTTCCTACCGCCCCCGCCCTGACGCCCAACGAGATCCACGAGCTGCGTCGCCGTCAAGACGCCAACACGATCTGCGGCTACATCGGTGGCGATCCTAATCTGCCGGCAACCTGCTCGGTCGGTTCGCACTGCGTTGTCGATAGGCAACACAACGCCGTTGGTTGTTGTCCCAACGGCGAGCCGACCTGCTCCACCGGCGTCTTCACTGGCTGCGTCGACCGCAACAGCGGCCCTCAGACCGTCGTCAACCCCTATGTCTTCACCTGCCAGGGCGGCGACGTGTGTTACAAGAATGTCTTTGGCGGCGGCCTCTCCCAGTACGGATGCGGCACCGCCAGCTCACTCGGCACCACGGTGATGGCATCCGCGTCGGGCCTGACCGACACCCTCTCCTTGACCAGTATCCAGGTCAGCTTCACCGAGTCGTTCAGCACGCTATCCACGCCGACGACTATCAGCCCATCGACTACTTCCACAACCTCGTCCTCGAGCTCCGTCTCGACGACGTCATCTTCTAGCTCGAAAACCTCGAGCACGTCGTCGTCTTCCACTTCGTCCTCGACCTCCACCACGGGCACCGCAAGCTCTCCCGCCCAAACCACCACCGCGGCGCCGGCGGCTGGCGCCAGTGGCAGTGGAAACTCGAGATCCGACAAGACCGGGGCCATTGTGGGCGGCGCTATAAGCGGTGGTGCTGTCCTGATTGCCCTCATCGCTGTTGCCATATTCTTCTGGCGGCGTAGGGCGGCTTCCAATGTGCGCAAGGGACCAGGCGCGAACGGCAACACGCAGTACGTCAGCCCGATGACGGGAGCACATGGCTTCCAGCGCCTGCACGACAGCAATGCCGCATACGAGGCGGGCATGCCTCCCGGTGCCGTGTCAGCGCTCCCGCCGGCAGCCGCCATGTACCAGCAGCCACAACAACAGCAAGGATGGCAGCAGGAAATGGCGCAGCAGCAGGCGCTGAGGGAGGCGCAGGGGCAGCAGCAGGCGCAGAAGTGGACTATGGATGCAAACGCGCAGGTCGGCGTCAACGAAAACTCGGGCACCGTGCGGTACGTCGAGGGCGACCCGACTGCCGCGCAGGCCGGCCCCGGCAACGTCGCATTCGTGGAGAGCATGCCCGACGGTAGCGGCTATAGCGGATACCCACAAGGCGCAGCGGCCGCTGTGACTGCGGCCGGTGGCAACCCGGCCGCCGGCGGCCTTGGGGGCTCTACTGGGATCACCAGCCCCACGCGTCCTGGGTCCGTTGCTCAGGCGCCGCCCGCTCATGGTTACCACTACCCGGGCCAGTACACAGCCGCCTACGCTGGTGCGCCCGTAGCCGCGGCCGCGGTGGCGGGCGGTGCTGCCGCCGCCACGGGTGCGAATCGGGGCGTCAGCCACGGCGCAACCAGCTCCTACGGCGGCGCGAGCAGCTATTACACCAACAGTTACATGGCTCCTCCCCCGACATCTCCCCCTTCAGGGCCAGTGCCGCCCCCGCCCAGCAGCACGTACGGCGCCGGCGACGGCTCGGTATCGTCGGTCAGCCGGGGCATGAGCATCAGAGGCGGAGGCGGCAGCAGCGCAAGGATTAGCCACCCCACGCCCATCGCCAACCAGTTCACCTCGGCGGCCTGGGCGGTGCAGATGCGCGGGTCCCAGCGCGAGTCGTCAGACGATTACGCGAGAGGCTACCCCGATGGACTTGAACGCATCGGCGAGGACGAGCCCCTGGCCACCAACATGCAAGACAACCCCGTCAGCAACAGCGGCGCCACGGGCTTGGATACGTCAACCCAGCCCGAGGGTGGGGGTCTTGTTTCCAAGGATTCCCTCATGTCCCGGGCCAGTGGCAGCAGCGACGCGTCCAGCAACGGCGGCAGGCCGCTCTGGCACCAGAACCGACTGCACAGTCGCAACCAGATGTGGATGTGAGACGTCTCGACCTGATATCTCTTGAACGCAACGCTTTCTTTTCCCTCTTTTTACACGTCGCACGCATCCCTGCTCCGAGAAGGGGATGTTTAATTGGAACCATACCCCATTGTCATTTTCTTTATAATGTTCACTTGCTGTCGTCAAACAGGCGCCATTTCAACGCCTTCATTGCGCCGGAGTTGGGTTTTGTTTAGAACCGGGGCGTATACGGGAGAGCAGATTAAAACGATCTACGCAAATTCGATTAGCATTTTCAACCTGAGGGTTCGCATCATCGCAAGGCTATTGTTTTCTTGTTGGTATTGGTATTGGTATAGTGCTATCAGATATCCAGTCCTAATTTTATAAGCTTGGTTATGAAATTCAGAGTCTGGTTCCTTGACGGCGTCCAAGTCCACAAATATCTGCAGGCCCGCGAGAGTACGCTGTTTGAGGGATGTCACTGGCCGTGTTTCATTTTAGCTCAGGTATCAACGCGAATTATTATCCGTCTGGAAAGAAAATGCAAATCCTCGCTTTACGCTCACAGGCACGTGTTTCTTCCCGCTAACGTCCTTTGAGCTAGCCGTCTCTCGTTGTCGGTATTGGTTTCAGTCACAATCGAGAAGCACAATGGTAAAGACGAGCCGTTGAGCTTCAGCCGCAGCACACTGTAGCCTCGTTCGCAGCGCTGGTTTGGCCGCGGTTTCTACAGAGACCACCACCCAGTTAGTTCTGCGATAGAGATATGGCGTTTTTTTCTTTGTGCAAAACGTCGCAAGGGAGCAGGAGAGGGAGTCCATTTACCCCGCAACCAGAGTCTCCCAACCAAACACAAAGTACCCAAGGTACGAGCCGATGAAGATGCATATGATGATGTACCCGTTGTAGTACATGGCCAGCAGCATGACAAAGTACGCGACGGCGAACTGCATCATGTGCAGCAGCGCGCGCACGGCCTGCTGCGGCAGCGTGGGCTTGAAGGAGGAGGCCGCGAGCGGCACGGGCGAGCAGGCGGCGGTCACCACGCCGCTGGGACCCTTGGTGCTGCTGCCGGCCGAGGCGCTCTCGGCGGTGCCCGGCGTGGCGGCGACAGAATCGGCGGCGACGATGCCGGCCAGGTGCCGGCGCGCCAGGAAGCGGTCGTACTCCTTGACGGACCGGCGGAGGAGCTCGAGGGCCATGACGAGAAGGACGACGCCGACGCAGGAGCCGGCGAACATGCCGGCCGAGGTGACCCTCCACGAGCTGGCGATGAAGCAGGTGTCGATCGTGTACCAGTTCCAGAGCATCTTGAAGAAGGGGAAGTGCTAGTTAGCGCGTGGCTGACTACTTGGCCTGTTATGAGGAGATGAGGTGAGATGGTCGTTCAGACACAACTTACGGATATCTTGCAGCCACCGCCCATGCTGTGTCCGCCGCCGCCGCCGCCGCCCATGCCGGCCGCGCCAGTGGTGGCGGGCATGCCGGCCGAGGAGGTGGCTGTCATGGCTCCGTGGTCGTGGTTCATTGTGGGCTTCTTTTCCGTTACAGCAAGAAAAACGTCCAAGCTATCTTGCAAAGGGCTGATGACAAAGTTCACGGTGTAGGTGTGACCAAGTGTCGGTGTGGGAGAGACATGAAGGAAAAAAAAGGGCAGAAAGCATCTGGCAGTGTGTGGGTGTCCGGCGAAGTATAACAGCAAGGCTGCCAGCCCACGCACCCAGGCCGATCGATATATGAGCAGATTAGAGTAGGTAAGATAGGTGAGCAGGTTTATGGGCACCACACAACCAACCGGCGGGCCGACCGGTGGGCGAGCCGAAAGGCTTGGCTGGCTGGAAGGATCGAAAGGCGGCTGCGTGGAGCCGGGAGAGGAAGGAAGATACGATAACGCACTCCCTGCTGCGGAGGGAACCTAGGTTTAGGTTAGCTTTTACGTCGACATGCAGCCGCATGGCGGCGGTGGTGATGGTGGTGGTGGTGGTAGTGGCGGGCCAACACGAGGCTTATGCCGGGCAGTGGCACGTTCCATTCTTTCTGCGGCCGTTGCTTGGCCTCCTGCGAGCGCTACTCGGGCCGCCAGGCCTGCCAGGGTCGGATGCTTGTTCTGGGCAATCTATTCCCCTGAGCCTCGTACATGGGCGGGCCGTTGCGTCGAATAAGATACGAGGCCGTGAGCTTGAATTTTCCTCGTCCCATCCATCGAGGCGCCCGCACCCTGCAGTGGCCAATCAGAGTTCCGATCTCAGGTCAAACACCACGCGAGGTCAATTGAGCGGGTTTGCGCCAGTTGCGTCTCACAGCCCAAGAGCACGCCGGTGGCAGCTCTCTTTGACGTCATGCCCCAGCCGCGGTAGTCGACCGGACCCGGCTGTTGTCGTCCCCGCTCCACTCGGCGTCCGAGAGTAGGCCAGGCCCGAGCAGACCCGGAATCGGCGGGCTGCTCCCCGAGATGGCCGTCACGACGAATCAAGTCGGCGCCGGTGCCACGGCCCGAGAGTCGCGTCATATTGATGCAATGCAACGCGGCCATAGTGTTCAGGTCTCGCTATGGACGGTATGATGTCAAGTGTTATCCATCTCCATAGCCCCAAGTCCCCGCTGTTTTGTATTTTTATTTTATTTTATAATTTACAAATCCCGTCGTCGACGGTCACGAAAATGGACGCCGCCACGCCGCGATATCCGTGAGCGTGATGCACAAACTAGCACGAAGCACATATGTTAGTCGCTTGCACTAGACCCGGTTTCTGTCCAAGGCTCATTGGTGGCCTCCTTGGCAGCTACCTAGTAGCTTGGGCGAATAGTGACGTATAAGCCCCGCATCACGATCAAGCTGCCGCCCTGCTTAAAGCTCTCCCCTTTTTATCGATGATAGTGAATCTCGCCCGCCCCTCATTCAAGAGTCCCGTCTCCAAAGTACCGTAGCAACTCCATTACCATCCCGCAAAGCGAGCGCGCCACGCACAAATCAAATCCTCGTCTGGAGATAACCCTGAATCGAATCATCCAAGATGGCGAGCAAGAAGATCCTCGTCGTGTTGACCTCCTGCGACAAGATGGAGGCCGACGGCGTAGTCAGGCCGACCGGCTGGTTTCTGGTGCGTATCAGCTGGGCGCCTTGCTGAGAGACTTCCCCGCACACCCTAGCTGCCTACCTGCCTGCCTACCCGGACGCATATTCAACTAACAAGCAACCCCAAAACAGCCCGAGTTCTCCCACCCGTACGACGTCCTCACCAAAGCCGGCTACGAAATCACCGTAGCGTCGCCCGCGGGCGGGAAAGCGCCGCTCGATCCCGCGTCGATCGAAATGTTCAAAGACGACGCCTCGTCCAAGTCCTTCCTCGCGAGCCAGACGAAGCTGTGGGAGCAGACGGCCAAGCTGTCCGACGTGGCAGCCGCCGGCAACGCGGCGCAGACCTATGACGCCCTCTTCTACCCCGGCGGCCACGGCCCCATGTTCGACCTGGCCGTGGACGCGACGTCGCAGAAGCTCATCGCAGACTTTTACGCCGCGGGGAAGCCCGTGGCCGCCGTGTGTCATGGGCCCATCGCCTTCGTCGGCGTCAAGCTGCCCGATGGTAGTAACACGCCGCTGCTCAAGGGGAAGAAGGCGACGGGATTCAGCAACGCAGAGGAGGAGATCATGCAGCTGGTCAAGTTCATGCCCGAGCTGCTCGAGGACGCCATGAAAAAGGCCGGCGCAGACTTCGCAAAGGCCGACGAGCCGTGGGGCGAAAAGGTGGTCGTGGACGGGAACCTCATCACGGGCCAGAACCCGGCCAGCGCCAAGGGCGTCGGCGAGGCCATTGTCAAGCTCTTGGCGTGATGCGCCGTGTCTTGTTCTCTTCCTATTTAATATCCGGCCTGTTATGCTGGTTGTCGTTGGTTCCAATGATTCAATGTTTCTGGTCGAGACAAGGCGTAGATTAAATATGAAGAAGAAAAGAATAACAATCCCAAGGCCTGGCGGGTCGGGGTTCTTGCCAGATCCAGTTCTGCACCGCTTCAGTGCGATATAGCGAGCCTTTATGATTGGGGACATGGTCTGCGAGCGAAGCCTCCTGAATTGTATGTTCGTCAGACGGTGCCCCCCTGGGCCGATCGACCCTTGGGAGGTGATCCCACGGACCATGCAGAGGACAAAAGTTCCCCTCAAGAACTGCCCCTGCACAGGGAGCTTGATGGTTGGCTCTCGCCCCCTCGACGACGCACGTACGGTGAAGTGCGGTGCGGTCGGATGTCGGTGCCGACCACGCACACCGCCCGGCCTTGGGATGTGTTGTCCCATCTGTTTGACCCCCGCCAGCAACAAGATCTTCTTTCTCACTCGAGCCAACAGGGGACGACTACTGGGACAGCAACCAACAACAGGGCGGGTCGTGCGGCGGCCGTGGACCGGAGGAATCGTCTCTTTTTGCGTCGCACCGACTCTATGTTGGCACAGGATCCTTCTTGTCCGTCAGCCCAAGATCTCAGAGTGGAGAACGTCGTTGGCGAGGAACGCGAGGCCAGCAAAGTGTTGTCTTTGGAAACAACCTAGGGGCAGCTGTGTCCATGAACCAACAACACCTGAACTGCGGCAAAGCGCCGACGATCCTACCCCCTGGCTCGCACCACACTCGAGTGGTGGCTGTCGAGCTGGGAACGTTTCGGGATGACGAAAGGAGTTGGCAATGGCGACGGGGAGGGAAACGCGAGTGTATAAAGAGAGGCGAGCGGCGCGGTCATCTCGTCTAGAGAAGACTCCCCCCAGGACACCCTCCTCCGTCCACAGCTTCTTGGCGGCGAAACCATCGACCTCCTCCACACTCTTTTCCTCCACTTCATAATAGTTACGACCATTGTTTCCCATTCATCCAAGACCCCAAGCCCTTTGAGAGCCTCCTCCACCCAGACACAGCCCTCATCGCCACCATGCTTGCCAACAACGTCTCCGTGGTCATCGCTGCCATCGCTGCCGGTACCGTCGCGGCAGTCGGGCTCGTCCAGCCCAGCCAAGCCATCGCCGGGCGCGACAGCCTTAGCTTTTCCGTCGGGTCTTAACCAGATCCCTGCCAAACGCCAGGTCGGGATGACGGCGGCGCGAGGGCCTCGTCTTGCGCGACGCTCTCGTGGCCATCGCCTCGACCATTCCCAGGGACCTTGAACTGGAAAAGTCGGTTGAGGAGTGGACTGCTCAACAAACGGTGGGCATTTCCAACCCTTGCACAAATACTAGGCAGCCGGCTGATCCCACTTCGTCCCGTTTCACAGCCCGCCACCGATGCCAACCCGTACGATCCCAAGATCCCGGCGCCGCTTACCTCAAAACTGGAAGTATACTTCAAAAGCCTCGGTGCTTGGGCGTCCAGCAACGGGCCCGCCCACACCTCTACGCTGACCGCAACTGGCTGCCCTGTCGAGAAGTTCAGGGAGCTTGATGACCAAGTCAAGTCCGCATTTGAGGAGCTTGGGAACGCCTGTGCCACCACGACGAGCGGCACAGTACTCCCAAGCCCACCGGAACCACACCTAATACTCCTGCTCCGGCTACTACCAGCGGCACCAGTAGCACCATTTCCAGCAGGAATGCCACTCCTCGCGGAACAGGCTTGGTTGCCGGTACAGTAACTGCCGCCGGTCTTCTGGGCGTTGTCGCGGCTCTGTAAGCGGAACCATCCTGTGATCCGAAGTCCTGCGAGCGAGGGCGAGGAGGTTGACTGGCTTGATTCCATCGACGATCCAATTCTTGTGTGGCGGTGTGCTTGTATCTTCACTTTCATTAACCCTAGGGGCCGGCTCCTTCAACGACTCCTTGGGGATGATGGAACAGGATGTAATCGGAGATTGCTGACAGAATTCTCTGTCGTTTTGAACAACGTAAATCGTGGGATTTTGGAGCTTGAGAGGCAAAGGCAACATTCCGTGCTCCACGTCTCGGAGGCCATATGCAGCTCATCGGTCTTGACTTTTGACGCAACGAGCCTGCCGATTCTTGAGTAGGGCTCGAGAGAATAAATAAGGTGTGAGAGGGACAGGCGAGAAGGCCGATGAGATATCCAGGCGTAAATAGAAACGCGAAGAGAGCCTCTTCAAAATCCCGGTTCCATCTGTGGCACCGCCATCCTCATCTTCACCATGGCCAGCTCGGAGCTCTTGGCCCATGACCCGTCGGGCGTCTGGCGGTAGCACATAAGCTTCCCGTCGTCCCCGACGCTGCCGAGGATCTGCCCGTCGTCATCAAAACCGACGCGCCAAACGGGCGTGCGGTGCGACTCTAGCCGCGACAGCTCTCGGACTACATGTCTGGCCTCGCCTGGCTGTCCCGTCATGACGCGGTCCACATTGGCGCTCGAGATGGCCAGCTCCGAACCCAACACGGATCTAGCGGGAGGAGGATTGGGCAAGCCCGCCGGGTGCTGTGACTGCTGCTGCTGTTGCTGCTGTGACGGCTGCTGTTGGAGCGAGTTTCGCGATCCCCTCGAGGTGCCGGACCTGCCACCTGAGGCGTCGTGGCCACCCGTCCCGCTTTTGCCGCTGCCGCTCTTGACAAGATCCGAAGAGGACCACGACTTGCCATCGTTCGGGGAAAATGGCGTGTCCAGGCGCACAACACGCACGAAGCCGTCCTGACAGGCTGTGGCAATGATGTCATATCCGCGGATGTTGCCGGCCGCCCACGCAACATCGCGCACGAGCCCCCCGTGGCCCGAGATCTCAGCGGCTAGATAGAACTCCCTCGCGGACGGCCCGGCAGCGGATGATATGGCGTCGCGGGAGCGGTAGATGCGCACGGTGCGCATGGCAGCGACAACCAGGGCCAGCGAGTCGGTTTGGACGCCGGCGCGCAGGGCTGAGTAGCAGGGGTCCGGATTTGGGTCAAAGCGGACGCGGAACGATGTCTCCTCTCCGCGGGCCGGGCGGGGGTTACAGACGGCCAGGCGGTCGACAGGGTTGAAGTCGGCCAGGTTCTCAGGCTGCTCGTTCTCGAGCACGTCCAGAACACCATCGGCAGCCAGCAGAGCGAGGTGGGTGTGGCGCGTCTCGTCGTTGTGGCGGAGCGAGAAGGAGCGGTAGGGCGCGCCACCGCGCGATTTGTGCTCGTAGGCGGCCTTGGCGTTCTCCTTGTTGCGCTGGCTGAAGCGCTTGCCCGGGGCGGCGGCCGGGTCCTCGGCCCAGAGCTTGAAGCGGCCCTCGATTCCGAGCGAGGCGACCAGGTTGGGGAATATGCTCGGGGGCAGCCACTGCAGCTCGAGGATGTCGCCGCCGTGGGCGGTCCAGTTGTCGCACTGGCGCCAAGTGCCGTCCTGGTGCCGGTTGAAGACGCGGATCTTGCCATCGACGGAGCCTGTCGCGCAGCGGTCGCCGTAGCTGTTGAAGGCAACGGCCTGTACCAGGTCCTGGTGGCCGTGATTCATGATAACGTGGACCCTGGCCTGGTCACCCGCCATGGGGGGCTCCAGGACCGCCGGAGGCGCCATTCTGATGGACTCGAGCCCTTGCCTAAGGGCTCATAAGAATGTGACGGCTATTACAAGCACAGTGGTGTCTCTCGCCAGCAACCTTGGTTGGAGGAGCCAAAGCGATGGCGATGAAGGTCCTGTGGCGTCAAATTCCAAAGGGGAACCTGCCCAAAGCTTGGGGAGCTGCGGCCCACTTCTCCTGCCGACAGGGGTGTCTGCGCTTATCGATAAGAGCAACCAGGGGTTATTCGGCGAGATTTCCACGCGACGTCCAACGTCCGGCCGGCGCAAACTAAAGAAAAAAAAAAAAAAAAAAACCCACATGCTGCTGCGACATGACATGATGCCTCGTGTCCACTAGCCCGGCCAGCTCAAGGTGCACCGGCCCCCTTGTCCGCCCTCACTCCTTAAGTTCTCTCCTTCGTTTCTCTGGCAGCCGTTGCCGCGTTCGGATCACCCGGCCGTGCGTGCCACTACCTTATTCCTCGAGTTGTTTGCTTTCCTTCTTCACTGTCATTTTCCCCAATCTTTCATCCACAGACCCCAACTCGGTCTCCGGCAGGCAGAGCCTCCTCCTGCTCCCAAAAGCACCCCCCGCCCCCCACACGTATACTCACGCATAACACCCGCAAGGATGCGATAGCACCTTCTCGACTCCCCGACCATGACGACTACCGATCTCTCCAGGAATGAGACGCTCAGCCTCCTGTCGCTCTTTGCGGCGTGCGTCGCCGTGCTCGCCAACACCTTCAAAGGCGACGGCGAGCCGCTGGTCGCCTCGCTCGCCCTGAGCGGCATCGCCTTCGCCGCCAGCTATGCCATGATCCGCTGGCTGGGCCCGACCTTCATCAGGGCGGGCATAAAGGGCGTCGACATGAGCAAGACGCACAAGAAGGAGATACCCGAGTGCATGGGCGCCATCTGCGCCGTCGTCTACCTGCTCGTCATCATCATCTTCATCCCCTTCCCCTTCTACAAGGACATCGTCGCCGCCACGAGCGGCGGCGGCAACCGCGACGTTGTGCTGCACGTCGAGCACGTCCAGGAGGGCCGTTTTCTGCACCGTTTCCCCCACAACAAGCTCGCCTCCTTCCTCTCGGCCGTCATATCGCTACAGTCCATCACCCTGCTCGGCATCGGCGACGACCTGTTCGACATCCGCTGGCGCCACAAGTTCTTCATCCCCGCCTTCGCCGCCATCCCCATCCTGGTCGTCTACTTCGTCGACTTTGGCGTCACCTCGGTCGTCATCCCCGTCCCGCTGCAGCCGTACCTGGGCGAGCTGCTCCACCTCGGCCCGCTCTACTACGTCTACATGACCGCCATCGCCATCTTCAGCCCGAACAGCATCAACATCCTGGCCGGCATCAACGGCATCGAGGTCTCGCAGTCCATCGTCATCGCCCTGCTCATCGCCCTCAACGACTGCCTCTACCTTTTCACCCCTTACCCGCACCCCGCCACCGACAGCCACCTATTCTCGCTCTACTTCCTCCTGCCCTTCCTCGGCGTCAGCTTCGCCCTCCTGTGCCACAACTGGTACCCGGCCCGCGCCTTCTGCGGCGATACCTACTGCTACTTCGCCGGCATGGTCTTCATTGTCGTCAGCGTCCTCGGACACTTCAGCAAGACCTTGATCCTCCTGCTGGTGCCCCAGATATTCAACTTCGTCTACTCGGCGCCTCAAATCTTCGGCCTCGTGCCCTGCCCGCGCCACCGGCTGCCGCGCTTCCACGCCCGCACAGGCCTCATGGACCCCTCGGTCACGCCCTGGACCCCTGAACGCCAGCCACGCGCCCCAGTCGCCGCGGCGCTCCGCCTGCTCGCTCGCTTGCGCCTGGTCCAGCTCACCACGGACGCAGACGGGCGCTTTGTCGAGACGTCCAACCTTACCATCCTCAATCTCTGGCTGGTCTGGCGCGGTCCCATGACGGAGCGCCGCCTCGCAACCGAGCTCACTATCCTGCAGGTCGTCGCCGGTCTCGCCGGTCTGTTCGTCCGTCACCGCCTTGCTCTCCTAGTCTTTAAGGAAGACAACTGGGGCGTGAGGGTCTAAGGCTGCGCTTCTGGGAATGCGTCGGCACATGAACAGTAGAATGACCGACAGTAGACAAACGGTGTGTTCATCCCTGCCTACCTGTATGATATAAAAAAAAGAGATATCGGTTACTTTTTTCTTCTCATCACGCTCTCCCTCTCGCATCGAGTCCAGTGATCTGCTCCGCACTGAAACTACCAGGTTGGCGCGTCGGTAAATAAACCCCCAATTTATCGCGCGACTTGGCGGTATCTAACAGAACAGGGAGAAAAAAGATCTCGGAGAATGGAAACAGGGAGCCGCGCGGCGCCGGGAACAGCCAGCAAGACAGATCCATACAAGTCCTTATAGACCAATAACAGTGTACTAGAAACAAAAAAGCCCGGTTCTACACTTTGACGTCCGGCGTTTTCGTAGGCAGATGCCGATGTCGCACGTCGTCTAGGTTCCCGGGCGCGGGAGCTCAGTACGAGCTATGTTCTGGTGTGTTGGAACGAACGCCTCGCGGGAATAATGTGGCGAGCAGGGATCGATTCACAGCGGACAATACGCCAACAGCTGGTGAGAGAGAGGAAAAAAAAACAAAGCCGAAGACCGCCCAGGACCGTTATTCCACCGTTGTCACACCAACGCCGAAAGGTGCAAATTCCCAATCCGGGACCGCCGTTTTAGCCTCGTCATGTAAAGAACATCGTCCCACTTAAAAATGCCCATTAAGGGGTGCGTCTCGCATATAAATCGGAATAATGATAAGAAAGACAAAATGAAGAAAATAAAAGATCGCACCGACTTAACCGGCCTGAACAAGAAAAAAAAAAAACAAGAAAAAACACGCAACTTGCCACGATGTACATAGTTTAGGCAGGCGCCCTAGCCGCTGGGGCGTCTGCGGGATGCACCATAGACACGCCCGCCTTGGCTGTAGAGGGTGAATCCGACAAGGAAGGTGTCCCCACACTAGTCGCCAACTTGGAATCGTCAGGATTTGACGTGGCCGTCTTGAGCGAGGTGCCAGCCGAAGGACGGCCGCCCGCTGCTTTCCTGCTTTTGGTGTAATCACTGAGGCTCAGCTTCTTCTTGACGGGGCTTGGGCCAGTGGCACTTAGAGAGAAAGGGCTCGAAAGGGTGGTGCTCGATAACGGTGATTGTGCCATGGAGCCAGCAGCCGAGACAGGAGTCGTAGTTGTCGAGATTGCCGATGCATGTCCGTTGATGACTGGTGGTGGTGGCGGCATTTGAACTTTCAGTTCGGGAGCTTTGGCTTTGGGGGCGACTGGCGAGCTGCTGAATGCGGCCTCTGTTACTACAACTGGAGGTATTGATGGGGAGGCGGGGGCGTCTGGCATGGGAACATCGGCCGTGGTAGCCGGTTCTTGCGGCGCTGTCGCTACGGGAGCCTCAGCCAGGATAGGGGATGATAGCTGCGGCTTGGTGTCGGAAGTGGGCGAGGCGACTGTCGCGGTGTCTGACGGGCCGCTCTGGGAGCTGAGGGAGCCTCGCTTCCTCCGTCTTTCTTCCTCTTCCTGACGCCGTAGGTGGCGATCCTCTAAGAGCCTCTTGGACAGAGATATGTACCTCTTCTTTGGCCGCACCACAAGGCCTGGAGAGCCGCTGTACCACTGTCCTGGCTCTGGGTCGGTCTGGACGCTTGCATCCACATAGGTGGGTTTGGCAGTTATTGATGCCTGCCCAGAAGTAGGGAGAGCAGAAGTGTTCCGCGTAGCAACCGGCTTCCCGACCGGCGTGGTGGTCAGGGCTGCCGTATTAGCTGGCGATTCTGACTGGCTTCCGCAGGTGCCAGCATCGACATATTGTGGCCCGTTGGTTTGTCCTGGTGGTGTTTTGGTTTTCTGCCTGGACGATGCGCTGGCTGACGTCACGCCGTCCGACACGCGCTTCTTCTTGCGTGGCGGCTGATGCTGTTCCATCCTTCGGAACGAGTCCTCCACCATTGCAACTTTCCTCTTGTCACGGTCTGTGGGCTCGGTTAGGATCCCGAGGGTATCAAAGGAACCTTGGCGAGGGGCGGGCGTGGTCAGAGCTGGTGTCATGTCTCGACTCGGGGGCTTGCTGCGTGCTGAGCCAGACATTGAAACAACGTCTACCTCAGTCCCATCATCTAAACGCCCCTCACTTGCTGCTCTGCTGTTCGTAGCATGTCCAGTACTGGTCGGAGAGACAGTGTGCGTCTTGGACTTCCGTTGCTTCTTTTTGCTGGCGAGTCGGGACTGCGCTCTGGAAAGGTGGTTTCGGTGGAAACGAACAAAAGCGCAGTTATTTCCCAGATCGCACGCGCAACCGCCGTACTCGGACAGCATCAGATGGACCCAGTTGTGGATGTTCTGGTACTCGACTTCGTCTATCTCGTGCTTGTCGTGAGAACCAGCGTCCTCGTCACCAAGACCGAGAAGCCGGAGCATGCGAGATTTTTGCTGCTTTGGGAACCGGAAGTCCCAAGCGATGGTGATTTGTTCGTTTGCTTTGATGTGTCGATCGCTTACGAGCCAGAAGTGGTACTCGGAGCCCTCAGAGAGGAACGTGTCAATCACTGCGTTCGGCTTGCAGCTGCGCCGCACGTAGCGGGCGCGGGAACCTTCGGATCGGGTGTCGATGTAGAGCGGCAGCATTTCGAGGAAGAAAACGAACGGAAGAGGCGAGGTGAATTCGTCCCATCGATTGTTCTTGTCTGCCGAGTAGTCCTTCTGGAAACCGATCAGGCCGTTCAACTCGATGAGCGGGACGTTGTGCTCAACTGCGGCCGGGGTAGTGAGGTAGTTCCACTTGACGATCGAGTCTGCGATCTGCAGCTCTTGGGTCTCCAACCGCACCGGCTGCTTCAAGGTCTCAATGTCGGGCGGCAGTGGCTGGAATACGTCACTGTAGTCCCAACCCGTCTCTTGTCGAAGTTTTTCGGGCTCGCGCAGCCACAGCGACATGGTATTCGATATGTTCAGGCTGGCAAACGAGTTCATTTGCACGATTTGAACCTTCTTGTCGTCGAAGAGCGAGACAAACTCGGGAGTATAGGTATGGATTTCGAAGTCCTGCGGCAACTCGGGAGGAGTGGTGGCAGGACTCGGAGGGTGTCCATTACTCACCCCCGCGCGACCGGTTCCACATGGTGGGCTGCGCTTCGGGGCTTGTGAACTGACGGAATGACTCGGCTTGTGCGATGTTTTCGCCTTCTTCACGGGGGGCTGTGGTCCGTCTTGGGCAGTGTTGTGTTTAGCAGCGTCGGCCGCCGGGAGGTGACCATTCACTAATTGGAGATCGGTCGGTTTAGGCTTCTTCTTGTGGCTCTTTGATGGGGGTCTCTTGGGCTTCTTGTCCGTGACCTGCTCGCGAATCTCAATTGTACCGGCGCGCAGCCTCTGGCGTTCGAATGCTTGTTGTCGATCCAAAGGACGAGGTTTGCACTCGGCGCACGAGTGTGCAAAGTCGGGACGGACGGCATCCTCGACATTATTTGGGTAAAAGCACTCGATGTGCTGCCAGGTGTCGCACGTTTCGCAGAAGATCGTGTTTCCGTCATCGCCAGAGAAGCTGCAGATACACTTGATGGTGTAAGGCTCCTCCTCCACCGTCTCAACCTTGTGCTGTGAGGCATCCGGTGCTGAGGGCAGGGTGCTGGAGAGAGGCGCGCTCTGGCTCGGAAGCACGATCTGGGTCGTCAGTGGCGGTAGCTTTTCTGTCATAATCTACAACAAAACCTCGCGGATCCAGGACTGGACGGAGGTTCCGAATGCTGAGTGTGTTTTTTATCTGCACGTTCGGGATGTCATGACGACGCGCGAGCCGTGTTGTAATTGCTGGAACAATGGACTCGTCGGGAGAGGCGCTGCCCAAACGTATCCTGATCATCCGTTTTGAAAGACGGTCGCCAAATGGCCAGGTGTCAAGCGGGCATGGAGCGTCCGGCGGGGCGAAGCGCCTCGACGGTCGCGACCGTGCCTTGGCAAGGGCGGATGGAAATCGCGAAGGCGCGTAGTCGACAATCGAACTTGTGCAGACGCAAAAGATTGAGCGACTCGGGGCCGGGTAGTAGTCGATTCTGAGAAGGCGAGGCTGGTTGTCGTCTCGATGAGGGTGCGGCGTGGGCGAAGGGCGGCTGAATGAAGATGCCGGGGTCGAGGGGGTCGAGTTCGTCGAGGACACGATGGCCGGGGACAGCGTGGTGCGCCGCGTTGTGGACAAAGGGACGTGGACGTTTTTCGATGGAATGAACAGGCCGTGTGAGGACAGACTTTGTCGTAATGATCCAGGTCGGCGAGGGGAGGAAAATTGGGCCAAAGACAGTCGAGAAAAATAAAAAGAGACAGGTGTGATCGAGGATTGTCGGGGCGGATGGAAAAGTGAAGAGCAGGGAGAAAGAGAGGGGGCAGCTACGCGAAAGGCCTGCTCGGTCCCCAGGAGTGGACGGCCCTTGGCCCAGTCCAGTCCAGCAGGGGAGGCAAGGCACCCCCAGTGGAGAGCAGCGTGAGAGAGCGCTGAGCCAAAAGCGCGGACCAATGGGGGACCACGCTTGCGGGCGCACCGGGCACGGCACCTGGTGGCAGACTTCCCCAGCGTTTCTTGCTGCGTCGCCCACATCAAAAACCCGTGCCGCCACTGTAGTCGGATAAGGCTCGTTCATTCTGGCTGCTGGCACCGTGCCGCTGCGCGCTCCCGCACTGGCTGGGAGATTGGAGGGAGCACAGGGACCGGCCATGTACCCTGTACATCAAGTGAAACTTTTCTTTTAATCCATACGTGCCTTAGGCAACACTGGCGGCACACCCGCGGCCGCGGTCAGCCTGGCAGAAAAAAAAAAGAGAGGGCGGACAAACCACACAAGTCGCTTGATCCCAGCGCGTGCAGGCTGCACAAAGATATGACCATGGCAGAGGTCGTCTTTGGTGATCCAACAGTACGTCGTTGCAGCGAGTCTGGGAATGAAGCCTGCGATGCCGTCTTCCGGCAGTGTAAAAAAGACAAGATTATCTTGTGTGTTCATCCTTGTGCTCGGCAGTTTGGCGAGGTTCTTGCTGGTCAAACGGACTAGGAGAGGATGCTGGAAGAGAATGAGAAAAGCGAAGCTCACGGGAGATCTGGTCAGCGGAAGTTAGCGAGAGCAAAGGCGGACGGCGAAGGCGGACTAAATAGGAGGACAATGGCACATGGATAGAAAAAGAAGAGAAAAAAAATGTAGAGAAGAAATTGGCGAGGCTTGAGGGTAGGGGGCATGGCAGGCAGCGCTCAGTAGGATGTATGTAGGTTTACATGGTCGAGATCTTAAGAGATGGAAAGGCGGGGGTGATGACGGTGGCGGTCGGCAGGCTGCCCGAGAATTTACTGCTGCCGCCGCCTTGTCTCGTTTTTCGCCTCCGCTGTGGCACTGGTTGGTTCTGGGGTTGCTTTCAGGGTGCCCGCCGCTGCAGCGTCCCTGCGTGTCCCGTCGCCCCGAGGCAGGTCAGACATTCGGGCCCAACGGCTGATCCTCCACCAGTGGGTGGGATCAACTCTCCATGGGGGATTGATGAACAGCGTCTGGTGTCAAATTTAGGCAGAAGGCCCGGTACCGCTTCAGAACATGTAAAATGTCAAAATTCCGAGCTGACTTGCGCATGCACCAGTAGAAGACGGCGACTGACAGGGACCGAGGGCGGGCGGGCGTGGAGATGGAGGGATCTTGGGTTGGGCATGAACGGTGGAATAAGGGACGACGGTACTGTCGAAAACCTGTCACCGTATCGACTCAATGGAGAGGCACCTGCGTGCTGGAGGGATTGTGCTCGGGGCCATGGATCCATGGAGCTCACCGCCTCAGGTCACCGTTGACGGATCGGGACACCCACACCCCGTGCGACGCGCGTGGCACAGTGGCTGCGATGACTGCTCAGGGAATGCCGTTGAGAGGTCATAACACTGTGCTCCGCCCTCCCAAAGCTGGAGCAGGGATGGCGTCCTGCAGCTGTGCTGCAAACGGCGTTAGTCCTTCACGCCGAGTGGTGAAATGGTTACATTGGGTGATTGCCTTGTTGTCGCCAAGTGTAAACATCATTACCACACCACCCACCAATCAAGGAGTGCGTCATAGATCGGGCGAACAAAGGACACCTCTGCGTGCGTGAGGCAAGTGTATCCTTCGGAGGCGGCGTTTGGTGGCTTCGCCATTTAGCAGGCGTCGTCGAGTCGTACGTAGCACCCCTTCAAAGTTTCTTCCCGATCTCTCGAGACAAAGGACGCGACTCGAAACTTGCGCTGTCGCCGAGACGAGACGGCAATGGTGTCTGGGTCTGGGCAAGGTGGGCCCCAACACCAAAACCAAGGTCTGCGCCATTGGCTCGCCTACAGACATGGAGTCGCGGCCTGAGAGCCACATGTTATTGGACCAAGCGCCGTACGCCTGCATAATGGGTGGGTGTTCGTGCAGGTGGCTGTGCCAGCGGGTCGATGAGGAATGGGATTGAAGCCCACAGCTTTGTCCCGCTAGCGAAGCGCCGTCCAATAACAGGGGCAGCGCCCAGAATGCTATCGCTGCGAGTTCGGGATCGGACACCCGCGTCCCAGGGCAGTGGCAGGCGCCCGCGAAGTACCAGTACCAGAAGGGCAACCGAAGCCGTGAGGTGTGTTGGCACCGGAATTCTGGAGTGCGGCACCCACCGTGCAAACATGTTGGAGAAACCAGATGAAGCGTTGCTCGACATCTTAAAGGTTCATTGGAGCTTGGTCAGCGGGGGGTTACGGCGGGCCAACGGGGGCGTGCGCGAGGACTGCTGCCGCATCCAGCCCTGCCAGCACCACCCACCTACCAGGCAACCTGTAGTTGCCGGTTACGGCTTGTGATGAGCTCGCAGGTTTGCCCGTTATTGACGGAATTAGAACACTGGACGGTCGCGACGACGCCTCGGTAGTGGGCTCCTGCTGCAAGCCAGAGGCTGATATGGAAAATGGTCAGCAGCGCCACCCCGCCTCACTAATGGGACGTGGATGAGAAAATCTGATGGCTGGACCGCGGATGATGGACCCACAATTCCGTTGAACCCATGACGTCCCCTCGCCCCAAATCCTCACCCTGCCCCCCGGCTTTCGACCGCGCGGGTAGCGCCAGGACCGTCTCTCAGGTGCTGGAAACCGGTACAATTGCCCGGACGCCGCTACTCATTCGCCGACCTACTAACAACAACCCAATAACGCCGAACATCTGTGTCCATCTCCAGCGACATCACCAGCGCAGCTTCTCGCGGATCGAACAGACAACCAGAGAGCCACAACGACACATTCGACCAAACAAGCCACCGCGATGAAGCTCTCGAGCGCCTTGATCGCCCTCCTATCGGTCGGCCTCTCGTCGGCCTCCAGCCTCCGCCTAGTCAGCCGTGACGACCATGATATCCCCGGCCAGTCGCCGCTGAGGTTGTGCGATGGCGACCACGGCGATGACCTTCTCCAGATCGTCAAGGTCGATCTAAGCCCGAATCCGCCCCAAGCGTATGTAATCCACGATAGCGAAGGCTCTTGACCGACGCAATTTCCTTGGCTTGGCTTCCCTTGTGGACGATGGGATCGGTCATTCACGACGAAGTCATGCCATCGCACGTTTGCTCATACCACAACCATTACACAGTGGACAGACACTTGTCATCGAGGCGAATGGGATCCTGTCCGGCACGATCGAGAAGGGCGCCTACGTCGACCTTTCCGTCAAGTACGGCCTGATCCGTCTGATCAGCACCAGGGCCGACCTCTGCGAGCAGCTCGGGAACGTTGATCTCAGCTGCCCCATCGAGAAAGGAATGCTTTCCATCTCCAAGTCTGTCGATCTGCCCAACGAGATCCCGCCGGTAAGTCTCCTATGGGCCATGATTCAACCGTGTTTCTCTGTTCGTCCCGCACTAACATCTCCTTCTCGAACCTCATCAGGGAACCTACACTGTCTTCGCCGACGTCTACACCGTTGACGCCAAGAAGATCACCTGCCTGACTGCCACCGTCAAGTTCTCGAGGGAGAGCATTTCTACTCCTTGGGGCGATTTGTAAAGACAGTTCTGTACTGATAGCGCTCGGCGAGAAGCATTCGTTGGTCCTAAAGCGGCTGCAGACCAGGTCTCTCGCCCCGGTTCCTCATAATTTGTGTCGTTATGTGGTGGAAACTCAAGGGTATCGTTCTCATGATTTCTTCTTCTTCTCCGTTGTCCCCGGCGACGCCGTTCTTCACCCCAGCAAACATATGTAAACTTGCGCTCAGCTGCACACAGGCGTATGGTCATGGATATGGTCATTTTCAGCATATAGCATTTGTCCAATTCGATCAGTATACCCTCAGCGAACATGTCCAAGGCTGCAGTGTGATCACATATCAAATTCGAAGCGGGCACTCCAGGTGCTCATCTTCAAAAATATGCCTACGCCCAGCACAAGTCATCCGAGGTCCTTACTCGCCGAAGAGACGGCGCACCCTCCTTAGGACACTGTCCTTTTCCGGGTCGTAAGGATGGTCTTTGCTCGGGATTTCCAGCACTGCGGGGAAGGCGGCCGTGTACGTATCGACTGTGTGCCGTATCCTGTCCGCAATCTTCACAGGCAAGATCGTCAGTTACTGCGTTTGTTCCGTTGACGCAGCAGGCTGGTTCTGTTGGAGGACCAAGCTTACATGCTGGTTTATGAGGACGATTCCGATGTCCTTGCGATCGGTCGTGAAGCGCTGGAAGGCCGCTTCTATCGCCGCATTCTCCGTTTTGCTGTCCACCACCAGAAAGTTCTTCTGGGAATCGCGCGCGGGGGTTACATGCTGTAAGCGAGGTGCAAGCACTACGTTAACATATGCGCGCGGAGCCGTCGGATGGTTTCCAAAATAGGAGGGACGGAAGGAGACGAACCCCGATGCCGGCAAGGAGGAGGCCGGTGACGGAATCCTGCAGCCAAGTCAGTTGTGGTTCAAAAAAGGCAGTTGAGCGAGGCGGTGGCTTCGGGTCCAGCGTCGAGTATACCTCATCACCGATGACGGCGAGAAACTCCCTGTTCTTGGAGTCTGCCTGGGCGGACATGTTGCCGGGCTCAACACCACGCTGGGCTCGGAGTAAAGGCGGGGAGGGCTCGGGAAAGCGCGGGCTAGCGAGACGGGCCGGTTTGCGACACGAGGGCCAAAAGGCAGCCGTTCCGGGCAATGTCGCTAGGGATGGAGCCGAGCGCCTTGTCGCGATAGGGCCGCGGTGTTTTGCGGATGGCGTCGGCTGCTTGTCTGGCTGCGGACGAATGAGGCACGTCTACCAGGGAGCTTTGAAAACTGAGAGCTTGAATGCCCGCGGCTGTCGAGCTGACCGCTGGCGGATAATTGAGGGTCTTCCCTCCAATTGAGACTTGCAGGCGGGGCCCGCTATGCTTTAGGCCTCAATAAGCTAACCTCACGGCAGCCCCAGCCGGCTTTACCCCACTGATTCAGCAGGTCCATACGGACGGTGCGCAGGTATTGACGCGGTACGGTACTGGGCTGCATAAGGTTTGCATAGACGCCATGCCATTGTCCCCACCCGTGCACGCGTGTGGGGAACTGGTCCCCTGTCAAATCCTTTTGATCGCGGCACTAGGCAACCCGACACATGGATGGAATCCAAACAAAGGTCTTCTGCAGTTCCATCCCCGCGCCTTTCGCCCACGTCGTTCGACCGAGCCTATTCGTGTCGTCCGTGTCCATCACGGTCGCCGTCCCTCCCGCCGTGGGACTCAGCCGACCTGAAGCACAGAAGCAGCTTCATGGCCTAGTGACACGCGCCGCGGAAGGCCGTGTTCCCCATACCAGACATCGTCAAGTCGACATCATAGGCCTGACCGAGTCCGCGACGATGCCACCAAGGCAACGCCTTGTCCGCAAGCGGCCGTTGCTCGAGCGCATCCGCGGGGCGCTGAACCCGTCCGACTTTCTCCTCTGGGCATCCGAGGAGATCAAGACGAGGGATCTCGACGCGAAGCCTGTTGGCACCAGGCTTGCGGTGACCTTTAACTTCATCTTCCTGCTCGCGCGTGCTAATTCCGGAGCGACCACGACTGGCGATGATGTCTTCTCCGAGGCACGGTTCAGCTGGGTCACCCTCTTTGTAAGATCTTCTGCGCCTAGGTCCTAATAACGCCACCGTTTACCCAGCCCAATAGGTACACACAAATTGCTGACTTGGCCATTTTTTTTTAACTCCAACAGGCTAAACAGCTTGTCTGGCTGCTCACCATTGCTTCCGTCGCCAATGCGGTGGCCGTGTTCTACCAAAAACGGCACTACCGACTGTTCGAGGCCAACGTGGAACAGGGCCCCGGCACACCCTCGGCGCAGCGAGTGCGCGTTCAGTCCTCGCCCATGTCGTCGTCTCCGCTGAGGCTTCTGACTAACGTGCTTGGCTCCGATACGGCCGAGTCTCGGGCGCACCCAGACAGGACACGCGATGTATGGGAGATCGCCGTCTGGGACCCGGTTCCAGCTTGCTTACAGGGCGTTGTCTATTTCAGCCCAGTGCACGTGCTGATGTACGTCTTTGAGCTGCCTCTGGACCCCCTGGACAGGCGACCAAGCGTCACGTTGTTCAAGTGCCTGGTCCTGCAGGTCTGTCTGTCCTGGATGCTCCAGGCAGTACAATCCACGAACGACCAGCGTCAAAAAGACTCTGCCATCATCCAAAAGGAGGTTTTCCGCGAGTACGACACCAAGTTCGTTCATCCCCGACTTCACCCTCTTGTCAGGGATGTAGGTACTCAGGCATCGGTGGACGACGGCGAGCACGAGAAGGACGTTGTCGAGTTCGGCACCCCTACTACTATCCTTCGCCGCGGGTTCCAGACACACCCGAACCCGAACTACTTGAAGCACATCGACCCAGACAGCACCGGCCGGCCCGTTCAGACCACCAACCTTATGACTCCCCGATTGTTCACCCCCGCCACGAGGAACCGCCAGTCAGATGCGTTCGCAGGTAGCCAGCAGTCCACCCAGCCAAGACCGCGGAAGAGCATGCCGGCCGTGGCTCACAGCCCCATGGTATCTGCATCAACCCAGCCTCAACCAGTCTCGAATGCCCCCAGCCCCGCGCCCGCAGCGGGATCTAGCAGCACGGGCACTAATTTTGGTGGGAGCTTGGGCGTTTACACACATGCCAACTCGCCACTGAAAAAGGCAACAAGCCTAGGGGAGATGAATGGTGCTGGAGGATTCGGCTCTCCCCGTAACTCGCGCGAGATGGCCAGCCTCGAGCAGCAGCAGGCCTTGGAACGGCAGCGTGTCAGCAGGGCAGCAAGCCCGCTGAAGCAACAGTTCTCGAGACCTGAGAGCGCCGCAGAGGACTCTTCTATGACTTCCAATCCCTTTGCGTCAGGAATGTCGGCCTCGAATCCATTTGCCAAGAACCGGCCGAACCGCCACACTATGGAAAGGTACCCATCTAGATGGTAGCGTTTCCCAGCTCGGATTAATACCATAATAGCCGGAAGGATTATTTAGATGGACCCCTCTGCTTTGTATTCTCCTTTTTGTCAATTCACGTCCCGGATGGTCTCATTCCTCTAAGACCATTTGACCACGTTCACTGCATGTTAGGGCGTTGGGGGGCGATATACACCGTTTGCGTGCTTTCTGCCCGCCACCAGAATGCCTAGCGCCAGTATTGCCATAGACCGTCGGGCACGCCGTACAATCGGAAGAGTAATCAGCATCATAATAGCAAACTATTTTGTTACATTTGGAATACCCCGTCTGCCGCCCGTATTACCTTGAAGCTTGCTATGAGGCTGCAGTTAGCCTTTAGTCCCTAAAGAAAAAGAACTACGGGCTGCCCCGCCTTCCCTGCGATTCTGGACGATCCAACAAGCTACCCGAGCAACCGTGTAGCGTAAGCTGACGGAAATATGGAAAGATCTCCATGCCGGCTTTGATGGGAAGGCACAACTGGGCGGGCATGCCTGCATCCATGTGAAAGCAGCAGATTTGCCCCAAGGCTCCTTCCATGTTTGCTAAAACGCCAGGCTTGGTAACCCTCATATCCACAAGGACACAATATTAGATGTCATGACTGACGCAACTGCCCGGCTTTAGTCGGCCTACCAAAAGAGGTGCACCGGGCGGTCACCCTCGTGGACGCATGGACGTCAACATTCTGCCTCCACCACCACCTATCTTCGCTCCAGTCCGCAGACGCCGAGAGGTGATCTCCCCGTCTGCGGCCAAGCAGGGCTACGCTCGTTGTTTCGGGAGTCGACTATCTGATCGGGCCACCCTGTCCACCGCAACGGTTCTTTTGTGTTTGTTGATCTTTGCCTTGAATACATCCGACAGACATCAAGATGGCCAAGCCCGATCACAAACGGGCTGCTTCATTATCTGGATTCGTCTCGAAACTTCTCCCCAGGAACCGGCCCGAGCGAGGAGGCACTCTTCGGAAGCACCACGAGACACCGCCAAAGCCCATAGCCGCCCGGTCCTCGGATGACCAGCCCGATAAAAACCCGGACGAACTCACGCTTTGCATCCCCCAGACCGTCCCTCAAAGCTCCCGGGGCACATCTCAGGACGTCAAAGTCGATAACCTCGCGACTCGGTCGGATCCCCTCCCAGCCGGTCCGCATCATAGACGGCCGGCGCTGCATGTGACGTGGAGAAACCCTCTCCCACCATCCCCGCTAAGTCCATACTCAAACAGGTCCCGAATTCCGATGGCAGGATCCGGACCTGTGCGCATGGGTGGCCCATACCCGATCGATCAGGACAGGCGAGTACAGGCAAGACGCCGGAGGGAAGCCCGTAGGATGTTGAAGGCAAGCGGCGACTACCTCGGCCCTCAAGGATTCAATCCCAATACGGGCCTCTTCGATGTCGAGACCACAACATCTAGCGGGAGTCAACCTAAAGAGAATCCCGCAAAGGCTTCTCGCGAGGGCCCCGCTCGAGACTGCAGACGCGCACACCCCCCGGTGGAAAACAGGGCGGGACCAAGGCTCCAGATAAGAACTCGTTGGAGAAGAGATGAGCATCAATGGTCCTCGGTGGCAGAGCCGGCCCTCAGTCCCATTCCATCCCAGCATAGCGGCGCCCCATGTGAGAGGCATAGTCCCACCCATTCCAGTCATCATATCATCTGGTGTTAGGCAATCCGCTGACGGCGAACTCCTAGCGTGGGATATGCCTGAGCAGCAGTCCAGCGAAATAGAGAAACTCATAAGCCTGACGCCTGCTGGCGAGCGGTTCCACAGGTCGACGCATGACGGGCGAACGTCCTCGGAGACAACCATCGTCCGCTCTCCCTCCAGACGCGACTCGCGCGCTGTTGGACACTCAGCACAGGAACTGCATTCTCACGGAATTCTCATCGGCGCCTCATCTCGGGATCACCAAGACGGTAATCTTTCCTCAGATCAGCCTGCGCTGATGGCAAGCCCTCGGTCTTCCCCGCGCCGGGCCCTTTCCAGAGAGGAGGCCGCGGCGGCACTAAGGCTAGGGCAGCCACACATTGGGGAGTCTTTTTTAGGGATGCGATCGCCTTCCCGAACCGTCAGCTTAACAAGAGCGTTCGGAGGAGGCCCGTCGGAGGCGCCCACGTCCCTCGCGACCCGCACAAATCAGCCGGTCAGGGTCCATCCGGCGACCGTGACCTGCTCGGTCGGAGACCTCAAAATCCCCGTCTTGGCCCCATTCAAGCTGGAGATGGGAGAGGAGGAGCGGATCCGTACCTCGGTCCCACCCACCGAATCCCTCGAAAACCCGTCCCGGTCAGAGCGGCCGGAAGCCCGACAGCAACCGGACGGGGGAGAGGAGGAAGAAACTATAGCGACCTCATCCCCGTCGAAGGCGGTCAAGCTCCAGCAATCCCCGCCAGACCCCACACGACCGGCTCCCCGCCTCAGGCTCGCAAAATCGAGCAAAGCCATGATGAATCTCGGGCAGCTAGAGACGTGGCCAATGCCAAAGCTGGCGATGGACAGCAATGCGGACGTGCAGCCTCAGTTCATGAGCTTCCCGGGGATGAGGCTGACAAAGAGCGCAGCCCGGGAGAAGGACGGATCCGGCCATCACCCGGAGAAGACCTCACAGGACACGACGGCAGGAATCAGCGGGTCTGCGTGCACACACACCACCACCACTACTGGCAATGGCTCCGACCTAGGGCTTCTCTCGGAGACCTCAGAAGTCGCTACCGGGAAACCCCACAGCGCAGACAGGACGCAGAGGACTCAGGACGAGAACACGGTGCTGCTCCAGACACGGACGGTGGAGTCGGTGGGCAGCACGGTAGAGACAGCGATATCCAACCAGTCAGACCCTGGCCACAGAGACAGTTCGCCGGCACCTTCCCCGCCGAGGCAGCCACGGAGCTGCTCGCCGAGCGGGCCCGACCGCCGTGCCGAACCACCCACGATCGCACCTACTATTACTGCATCGCAGCCCCAGCTCCGGGCGACCAAGTGGCGCGCCCAGAGCCTAGTACGCCCCAGGCCTTCGGCGGAGCACCGGACGGCGGTGGCACAGCGATCCATGTTCACGTCTACATGCCCACCAGCAACGCCAGTCCACTCGGCCGCGGAGAGACGGCAGCAACGGACTACGCCCGGAGCCAAGAACACCGCCCACCCAGGCCCGAGGAGCCTGTGGGCACCGTCGGTAGAGGCGAGGAGGGCGGCCGCCCAGGCCGTGCTGGCGAGGAGCGGCGAAGTGTCGACGGCGTGCGATCCCGCCAAGGCGGCGGCGGCGGTTCAGGAAAAGAATCGCCCCGACGACGGAAAGGACACCACCGCGGTCTCCAGAGAAAAGCACTGCCACACAGATCCCCAAAAGGAGCGCCAGGCGACAATGTATACTGAGGGCAAGGATAAGGGCGACATCGGCGAGCGGCATGAGCTAAAACAGCAATCACAAGGGCAGAGACCCCAGCAGGAAAAGCAACAGCAAGAGGAACAGCACCGACAATGGGCTGCCCTTTGGGTAGCAGTGAACGCCTTGGCCACGGCCGTTAGGGCTCTGCTGGCTGACATCTTGCTTGCATTCTGGGTGTTTATAACTCCGGCCTTCGACGGCGGCTCTCCGGTCCGCCAGCGATTCGCTGCGAGTCGCTCAACGTGGTCCGATCTCGCTGTCTTTACGCTGGCCTCCGTCTTTGTGATGGGAGCGGTGATGGCCGCAGTTTGGACGGGGAAGGCCATCTTGTTCGCGACGGAGGTTGCGCGTGTCAGTGTGATCGCTTTTGGCACCGCCCTCGGCATGTAACCCCCTTTTCCCCCTCTGCCTATTCGCATTTCCACCCGTGTTTGTGATAGAGTGGCGCTTCACCTTTGACGTTGCTTTGGCCCATGGGGCATATTGGCATTGCTAGGTTCACCGCCTGGCCTTTTGAGGAGCTTTCCAATGAAGCAGCAATACGGCGTTCTGTGGTGGCCCCGGGGTGTTGCATTTGACTGGCAGCGAGCAAAATATTTACCCAACTCTGGAGGAAAGTCTCTGTATGTTTTACCACCCACGCTCTCTGCACACATCCTTCTTCCCCATTTATGTCTTTCTTCTGTATTCTTCGTTCTCCTTTTACTCGCCATCCAGCATAAATCGAGGGGTCAAGGCATGGACTCGGGGACTCGGGGGCGACAGTGTTTCTCTGGAGACTGGGCTCTGTTGTGTGGATCCCTTCCAGCTCCGGGATCGGCGGAGGCGATATCGGTCTTGGAGGCGGCAACAAGGGCATTGCAAGATAAATCCTGCCGGGCACTAAGGTAACCTAGCATGCAGCAAACTTTGACTAAAAACAAGCACTCCCCCAGCATCTAAACGAGCGGTCGTGACGGCCTGTGTGCACATTTTTTCGGAGACTTTCTCCCGGCTTATTCTGCCGAGCCGACTTCGGTGATCTCCAAGTACGGAGTACCTTACCATTACCCCAAGGTACATCTAGGACCGGCATGCACTTGCCTATATAGACAGCACGTATGGCGGTAAGCATACCATGCCATGCTCCACCGGCTGCGTCATAAAAAGTACATAATAGGGAACTCAAGGACAAATCGGCGTCGGTCCGCATATGAAGCGTGCTGCAAGCTGCAGTGCGGGTAATCGGTGACCATTCTGGGCACGCAGGCGGGCCTGGGACGACATCCCTTGATCTTGAGGGATAATCCACGTCCGCCGCATGAACATGTTATATGTACTCGGTACGGAGATTGCAGCATTGTATGTATATAGGTACCAAAAATGCATGAGACCCGAGGGTCTGTTTACTCGAGGGCCAGACGTTCACGAGGTCTATGGGCCGAACATACGGCTGATGCGCAGGGTTCCTCCATGTGCAGGAAGAAAGTTCTTGTTGTACCGGCTGTCATGGCAACTTTCGCGGTGGTCGGGAGCTCTGGACGGGCGCGAAGATGCGTTGCCAAGTGGATGAGATATAGTGTAGTACGTGCTGGCGTGGATCACTGGGTCCCTCAGCGCTCCGTTTATGTGTCAAAGCGAAAAGAAAAAGAAAAAGAAAAAAAAAAGGTAAGTACCGTATTTAGTCGTGAGAAAGACGGGCGATGTTTTGTCAGTGGGCCGCAGCGCCTGGCCAATCCTGTGTCGTCATTTTCAAATCTGAAGCGGCTACCCCGCGTTCCGGCGACCGGACGAGCTGGTCACGACTCCGAAAATCGGCGCAGCACCAACACGAGGGCGACAGGGGAAGCTTGGGTCGAAGCCCATGTCGGGAGCAGTTGAAAACGAAGTGGTTTCCGCCGTTGGGCTTCGCGTTTTTGGCTCTGCTTTGTACCTATCTATTCATTCTAGCTTTTGAGAGAAAGAAGTCGCGGTTCTACCTGAAAAGCAGTCGGAAAACCCTCGCGTCTCGCCCCCTCATCTAGTGCATTGTGCCACCACCACCACCAACACGCTCAGCAGCACCCTCGGCGTCTCCGCCACCCATCGCCGCCGCCGCCGAGAACCGCTGCTTGCCGGTATTGACCTACACCTCCCCAAGCACCCGCCCCAGACCTCAATTGGGCTGCGAGACATCGTGTGCATCTGGAATCACATTGGCCCCTTAAATCAGATCTCCCCCTTGTTATCTTGCTCGACGCCGCCCTCGAAAGCAAACACCACGAAACAAAATCAAACGGCAAAAATGCCTGCGGCCGAGGGCACCCCGCAAACCCTTTACGACAAAGTGCTCGAGGCGCACATTGTCGACGAGAAGCTCGATGGAACCATCCTCCTCTATATCGGTTTGTGTGCCCCGAGACCGGGTCCCCGCGCTCTGGTTGCTCGCGGCTGCTGACGTCTAGGCTGGGGCCGGTAGATCGTCACCTAGTGCACGAGGTCACCTCGCCTGTATGTGCTCCCGTCTCCTCTAAATCTTGTCGATTTCTTTTTTTTTTTCTCTCCTTGGCAGCCGCGGGCCTGTCCTCCTCTAGCGTGTCGTGCCACAAACTAACATCCTTCCGTTTCGTGATTTAGCAAGCCTTCGAGGGCCTGAAGAAGGCCGGCCGCAAGGTCCGGAGACCGGATTGCACCCTTGCGACTACTGATCACGTAAGTGCCCAGCTAGCACCGCTTTCTCCAGAGCCAAGGTCCAATTCCAACACCTAATTGGCTCCCCCGAATAGAATGTTCCAACCACCTCCCGAAAGGCCCTCAAGGACATCGCCAGCTTCATCAAGGAGGACGACTCCAGAACCCAATGCGTGACCCTCGAGGAGAACGTGCGGGACTTTGGCGTCACATATTTCGGCCTGAGCGACAAGCGGCAGGGCATCGTCCACGTCATCGGCCCCGAGCAGGGCTTCACCCTCCCCGGCACCACCGTCGTCTGCGGCGACAGCCACACCTCGACCCATGGCGCCTTCGGTGCCCTCGCCTTCGGCATCGGCACCAGCGAGGTTGAGCATGTTCTTGCCACCCAGTGCCTCATCTCCAAGAGGAGCAAGAATATGAGAATACAGATCGACGGTGAGCTGGCTCCCGGAGTCAGTTCCAAGGACGTTGTCCTGCACGCCATCGGCGTAATCGGCACGGCCGGCGGCACCGGTGCCGTCATCGAGTTTTGCGGCTCCGTCATCCGGGCGTTGAGCGTCGAGGCCCGCATGTCCATCTGCAACATGTCTATCGAGGCCGGCGCCAGGGCCGGCATGGTCGCCCCCGACGACATCACCTTCGAGTACCTCAAAGGCCGCCCCCTGGCTCCCAAGTACGACTCGCCCGAGTGGCATCGCGCCGTCAGCTATTGGAGGAGTCTGCAGTCCGATCCCAACGCCAAGTACGACGTCGACGTCTTCATCGACGCCAAGGACATCATCCCCACCCTCACATGGGGCACGAGCCCCGAGGACGTTGTTCCAATCACCGGTGTCGTTCCCGATCCGGAGACCTTCGCCACCGAGGCCAAGAAGGCCGACGGCCGACGCATGCTGCAGTACATGGGACTCACAGCCGGCACCCCGATGCAGAGCATCCCCGTCGACAAGGTCTTCATTGGATCATGCACCAACTCACGAATCGAGGACCTCCGCGCCGCGGCCGCTGTGGTCAAGGGCAGGAAAAAGGCTGCAAACGTTAAGAGCGCCATGGTGGTGCCCGGCTCCGGGCTCGTCAAGGCGCAGGCCGAGGAGGAGGGCCTCGACAAGATCTTCCTCGATGCCGGCTTCGAGTGGCGCGAGGCCGGCTGCAGTATGTGCCTCGGCATGAACCCCGACATCCTGGCTCCTCAGGAGCGGTGCGCCAGCACGAGCAACCGCAACTTCGAGGGCCGTCAGGGCGCCGGGGGCAGGACTCACCTGATGTCGCCCGTCATGGCAGCCGCCGCCGGCATCGTCGGCAAGCTTGCAGACGTGAGAGACCTGGCCCAGTACACGGCGAGCCCGCACGTCGACACCTTCCATCGGAATTCGGCGCCCGCCAAGCCGCACGTGGACGAGCGCGTCGAGGAGGACGCGGCTGAGAAGGAGGCCATCACGGATCAGCCCGAGGACAACGCCCCACACATCAACACGTCGGCCACCGCCCAGGGATCCGCGGGCCTGCCCAAGTTCACCACCTTGAAGGGCATCGCGGCCCCGCTAGAGAAGGCAAACGTCGACACGGACGCCATCATCCCGAAGCAGTTCCTCAAGACGATCAAGCGCACGGGCCTGGGCAAGGCCCTGTTTCACGAGATGAGGTTCAACGGCGACGACAGCGAGAAGCCCGAGTTTGTGCTCAACAAGGAGCCCTACCGCAGAGCCAGCATCCTGGTCTGCACGGGTGCCAACTTTGGCTGCGGCAGCTCCCGCGAGCACGCGCCGTGGGCGCTCAACGACTTTGGCATCAAGAGCATCATCGCGCCGTCGTTTGCCGACATCTTCTTCAACAACTCGTTCAAGAACGGAATGCTGCCCATCGCCATCAAGGACCAGGCCCACATCGAGGCCATCGCGGCCGAGGCGCGCGCCGGCAAGGAGATCGAGGTCGACCTGCCCAACCAGCTCATCAAGGACGCGGCCGGCGCCACCATCTGCAGCTTCGAGGTCGAGGAGTTCCGGAAGCACTGCCTCGTCAACGGGCTCGACGACATCGGCCTGACCATGCAGATGGAGGACAAGATCGCCGAGTTCGAGCGCAAGATGACCAGGGAGACCCCCTGGCTCAACGGCTCCGGATACCTCAAGAGGAAGGGTCAGGGCGGCAAGCTGCAGGTCAAGGCTGTCCCTGTGCCGACCACCAACCGCGGCGAGGCCAAGAAGGAGCCTCTCGACTGGTGAAGGGTTTTCTGGTGAGAAAGGGCGGCTGGGAAATTTAGGTATGGGTGGTGTCTATGTCCATTGGTCTCTTTACTGTCAGTTGAACTTATTACTCGCCAGTACGTTTGTTCGGTTTTAAGATCTGAACTCTGCAGTGCTCGAGCACTACGTCCTTTGTCCACAAGGCATCAGTATTATGCGGTGGATATTCTCATTTTCTTTGCGGCCGCTAGCAGACGGTCGATTCGTTTAAAAGTAGCACCTTCCGATCGTCCGGAGGACCATCCATGATGAATGCAACAATATTGTGATTTGAGTCCGTCTGATGGAACTTGAGTGAAACTGTCATGACTGATCTACCTACCTAGGCGGTCTAGTAAGGCACCGTCTAAAAGTAGCGAGACAGATAGGTGACCGACACGGCCACGGTAATATTGCGCCTTGTCAGTCCTCCTCTCCTACATTTCACCTCGGATATGCTCCAAAAGGAGGACGACGGGAGGCCTGTGCTCCGATTCAACCTCTTAGTACGCCAACATGAACCACAAATCCAGAGCTGGACCGCAGGCCCTGCGGCAGGCTGTCGTCGGGCACTCTCCACACGTGGAAGGAGCGGCAGAAGCACCTGACCCAGCTCTCGAATATTTCCGGGTCGCGGAGCTGCTGCGCCACCACGCAAACGCAGGGTGCGGCACCGTCACTTTCATCAGTCGCTCTCCCCAGCGCGCAGGCGTCGACGCAGGTCTGCACGAGCGGCCCGATCAGGGACTCGTTGTAGATGCAGTCGCAGGCTATGACGAGGTCGAAGCCCCTGACCTTGGCGGAGCCCGTGAGCGAGGCCGTCACCTCGTCCGTTTCCCAATCCAGCGGCGTGAAGCGCAGGGAGGAGGAATCTCCCGTGTCCGCCTGGGCACCGGAGCCGCCGCCACCCTTTCGGCTCTTGGCAGAGGACCTGCCGCCGCCGCCGCCGCTGCCGAGAGCAGCCCGGTTCTCTTGGATGTTCTGCTCGACCAGACGGGACACGTACGCCTGGTCCGTGAGCGTATAAGACGACACGGCCGGGGCGAGCACAAGGCCGACTATGGCGGAGATGCCGCAGCCCAGTTCGAGCACGGCCGAGGTCCGGGACACGGCGCCGGAGCGCGCGAGGATGTTGCCGGGTGAGGCGGCCCATTCGGCAAAGAGCGGCGTTACTTTCCAGACGACTGGAGAAATATCATGGGCACGAGCAAAAGCCAGCAGCCAAGCCAAAGACGGGTGGACAAAGGCAAGCCGCAAAGGGAGAGATGGGAAGCCACATGATCAGTAAAATGCCACACTCACACAAAACACACATGCACACAAAGCACCAAACATGGGCGGGACGGCAGTGCGTCAGGATCAGCCGAGGGTGGCTGACGACGAGCAGGCGTCATGAGGAAGAAAGATGGCTTTGACCAACCTGCTCCGGTTGTGCCGCCCGACCGCGTCGACGAGAGAATGCCCGGAGACTGGTGGATGGTCAAGTCCCTGCCGGCCACTGTCAGCTCCAGGCTGGAGGTAGCAGAGTCGACGAAGCCGAGGTTCTGCGACGGCATGTCTTGGGCGAAGAGAAGGAATGTCTCTGATAGGTTGGTTGGCCGGTCAGAGTGCAAGCAACGCAACGCCGGCGGAATGAGGAAGAAGGAAAGAAAAAAGAGAGAAAAAGAAAAAAAAGCAAAGCATAAAGGGGCTAACCCTCGCAGGGATCCTCGACTTCAGGGCCGAGTTGTTCGGTGAAGAAGGCAACGGATGCCATGGTGGCTGGCAATGTGACCACCTTCGCTGTGGCCGAAATTGGAAGCCAAGGAACGCCCTGCCCGTACCATCAGCATTGGCGCTTTCTTTGCCTGCCAGCCGGGGACGCCACCCGACACCGCTCCTTGGACGGCGATGGATGTTACCGGACGTTGCAAAAGCAGAGGGAGGAGGAAAGAGGAGGGCGTCTTCTTTTCGCCTGTCTCGACGGAGCGCAAAAACGGCTGAATGTGGACGCCTCGTTCGACTACGTGACAGCAACAAGAAGAACAAGAACACAAGGTTAGGCAGGATGGCGCAGCCAACGGGCTATAATGCCAAGCAGCTCCTTCTTAGGCTGAGGGATGCCAAGGGACGACGCGCCCGCTTGGCGAGAGCCGAGTTGGCCAAGAGATGCAAGTGGTCGGGGCTGGAGGAGGTGTTGTCGAGCAGCCAAGAGGGTGTGTTCAACTTGGAGAGCTCTGTAATTTGGCGAACACAGGTCAGCGTGCGAGGATAAGACCTGGCTTGGTGATTCTCAACTCGGGTTGCGTCTTCAGAGGAGTGATGCGTGAGAATGACGCATGTTAGGATTTACTCGCTGACCCCCGCTGGGCAATGGTTTTTTTTTTTTTCTCTTTTTTTTTTTTTTCTCGAGGAGTGTCGACTTGTCGCCATTGGAACGGCATGTATTGGTACCTACGCCCGCACGCTATCAGACGCTACTTAACGGGGCAAAGATACCCCCGCCCCCGTACATACCCACATAACATGCGCAAGACCCATCCCCTCCCAAACCAATAGTTTTTTTTTGGTGCACAGTGATGAGCGAGCTAGGCCGATGCGGGAAATTCGAGCTTCGCCGGCGCATCTTGGCTCTTGTCTGATGCAAATCAGTGGGCGAGGCTCCCCCAGGGGGGTGAGCTCGCGTGATGGGTAAATATTGAATCACACGGATTGATTCTGCCAGCGGGGAGCGAGCAGCATGCTGATTGCAGCAACAGCAGCGGCAGGGTAAAGGTGGTAGTCGAGCGCCCACTCCCATTTCAACTACCATTTCTCGCATTTGCGCCACATGCAATGCGACAGCGGGCGATAGGGTTTGACCTCCGGGCACGCCGAGCGGACCACGGCGAGCCCCATGAAACCGCCGGCTCCATGCCCTCTGGCATGTTTTTGTGTTCTGCTGTCGGGCCATGCCGGTCCAAAAATCATCGTGGCATGGTCCCGTCGTGCTCATGTGAAAGCCGAGCCAAGCCGAGGTGATAGATACCTGCCTAATTATTCATCCTCTCGTATCCCTTTTTCTGCCTTTCTCTTCTCCAATAACAGCAGCCTCGTTACTCGGCACTTTCCGCATGCTGCAGGGAGTGGGCCTGATCGACAGACTGGATCAGTCCGAGCTTTGGGATCAAGGCCTGCGCTGCGCTGGATGAGAGCATAGAAGCCACTGTAGACCTGAGATCTCGGAGCCTGGGTCGCTTGCAAACTCCCGTTCGGCGCGGGTTGTTCGGCCCCAAAAGCCAAGCAAGCGACACTGACGAGAGCCGGGGTGCGGTTGGCCAGATCGCTGAGCAGGGCGTGAGCAAGAGCCAATCATGTGGGGATCGATGCTGGGGGGAAAGGGCTGACGTTCTGAGGATGGCGGGACTGCTGGTTGGTTGGTGCCGAGCACTGCTGAGCTGCCTGGAGCTTCGCTGTTCTCCCAACAATTGTGGTGGCGCGTCAGCAAGACAGGCACAGCAGAAACACTGGTGACGCAGGCACACATGGCCAGTGCTACTCACACGCCTAGCGGCAAATCACGGGCAGGCAGCAGAGCCAGCAAAGGAGCCCAGCGATTGACTGCGGAGCCCCTGCAGTCTGCGATGCCCATTTGTGCGGACCCCGCCCACGACCGCTCCCTATTGGCCACCCTATTGGGCGGCGGGCCTGGCCCAGCGTCACCGCACCCCTTCAATGCTGTCACCGGCAACCAGCAGATCAAAGACCGTGCCTTGCCAAGCACCTGCTTGTTCTTGGATCCTGCACCACGAGCGCCAGAAAAGGGCCTCTCTTTCCCCAATCGAACCAAGCCCCCAAATACCAGCCAACGCCAGCCACCCGAGAAGTCGAGAGGCAGCAACGCAAAATAGCCTTCCAGCTGGCTCCAACCTGAGCCTCTGTCTTTCCTGAAAAAGGTACCTACCTACAGCTCCATCCCGGCCTCCCCCCAGCCCATCGACCCTCCCCTACCCCGTCCGTCCTCCTCGGTTGGCCGTTTCTGCGCCGTTTGCTTTCTTTCCCCTTTTCTCCACCCCTCGACCGACTGCACGCTCTTATCTACCTACTCCTCTCCCTCTCTGCTCTCACAACATCACGCTCGCAAAGCATTCGCATCGAGCCAAAGCGAGGGCGATTGTTGACCCCTTGCAAAAGGCAAGCAGCAGCAGCAGCAGCAGCAGCAGCAGCGGCAGCACCTAGAACCACACATTCAACACACGCCCGTCGCCATCATGCCGGGCTCAAGCGACAAGGCCCTCATCCCGAGGATGCAGGCCAAGGGCCCCTTCTCGATCGAGGTGCCCGGCGCGCCAGACGTTCCGGGCGAGACGAAGCCGCGCCGTCACCCCCAGGCCGCCACCGAGCTCTTCTCGAAGCCCGAGCCCAACATCTCCACCATCTACGAGCTCGTGCGCGTCAGCGTCGCCAAGTTCGGCAACGCAAAGTGCGTCGGCTCCCGCAAGCTCGTCCGCACCCACCAGGAGACCAAGAAGGTCAAGAAGATTGTCGACGGCAAGGAGACCGAGGTCGACAAGCAATGGACCTACTTTGAGCTCTCGGGATACGAGTACATGTCGTACAACGAGTACGAGCGCCTGATGCTCGACCTTGGCGCCGGCCTGCGCAAGCTCGGCCTCGCCGCCGGCGACCGTCTGCACATCTTCGCCGCCACCTCGCAGTTCTGGCTGGCCATGTCCCACGGCGCCGGCTCGCAGTCCATGCCCATCGTCACCGCCTACGACACGCTCGGCGAGGAGGGCCTGAGGCACTCCATGGTCGCTACCAAGGCCAAGGCCATCTTCCTCGACCCCCACCTGCTGCCCACCCTGAGCAACGTCCTCAAGGACGCCACCGAGGTCCAGCACGTCATCTGGAACACCCAGCACACGATCAAGCAGGAGCACGCCGACAAGCTCAAGGAGGCATACCCCCACGTCAACCTGATCAGCTTCGACGACCTCCTCAAGCTCGGCAAGGAAAACCCCGTCGACCCCGTCCCGCCCAAGCCCGAGGATCTCTGCTGCATCATGTACACTTCGGGCTCCACCGGAACCCCCAAGGGCGTGCCCCTCAAGCACAGCAACGTTGTCGCGGCCGTCGCCGGTGTTGGTGTCGTTGTCGGGCCCTTTGTCGGTCCTGGCGATGGTGTCTTGACCTACCTTCCCGCCGCCCACATTCTCGAGTTCGTCTTCGAGAACGCGGCACTTCACTGGGGCGCCACCCTGGGCTACGGCAACCCCAAGACCCTCTCGGACGCGTCGGTTCGCAACTGCAACGGCGACATCAAAGAGTTCAAGCCGACGATCCTCGTCGGCGTCCCCGCAGTCTGGGAGAACGTCAAGAAGGGCATCATCGGCAAGGTCAACGCCGGCAGCGCCGTGGTGCGCAACCTGTTCTGGGGTGCCATGTCGGTGAAGACTGGCCTGATGAGCACGGGTATACCCGGCTCGGGCGTCCTGGACTCGGTCGTGTTCAAGAAGATCAAGGAGGCCACGGGCGGCAAGATGAGGCTTTGCCTGAACGGCGGCGGCCCCGTCGCCAAGGAGACGCAGCGCTTCATCTCGATGGCCATCTGCCCCATGATCATCGGCTACGGCCTGACGGAGACGACGGCCATGGGCACCCTCCAGAACCCCCTGGAGTGGTCCATCGACACGATGGGTGCCATGCCAGGCTCGGTCGAGATGAAGCTGGTCGACTTCCCCGACGCAGGCTACCACGCGACCAACAAGCCCAACCCCCAGGGCGAGGTTTGGCTCCGCGGTCCCACCGTCATGAGCGGCTACTACGAGAACGAGAAGGAGACGGCCGAGGCGCTGACCGAGGACGGCTGGTTCAAGACGGGCGACATTGGCGAGTTCTTCCCCAACGGCCACCTGAAGCTCATCGACCGCAAGAAGAACCTCATCAAGACGCTCAACGGAGAGTACATCGCGCTGGAGAAGCTCGAGGCCATCTACCGATCCGCTCCCGTGGTCGGCAACATCTGCTGCTACGCCGACGACTCCAAGGCGAAGCCCATCGCCCTGATCGTGCCCATGGAGCCGGCGCTGAAGAAGATCGCCGCCTCCCTCGGCGTCGAAGGCCACCTCGAGGAGCTTGTGCACAACAAGAAGGTCAACAGCGCCGTGCTCAAGGAGCTGCAGAACCAGGGTCGGCAGGGCGGCCTTTCGGGCATTGAGATCATTGACGGCGTCGTGCTGTCTGACGAGGAGTGGACCCCTCAGAACGTGAGTGATGATGGAAATCCCAAAGTTGATTCCCATCTCTGCTTCATAAACCCAGATTCTAACCTTTTTTTTTCTTGTTGCCGTATAGGGACTGGTCACTGCCGCGCAGAAGCTCAACCGCAGAGGTATCCTTCAGAAGTACAAGAAGGAGGTTGCCGTTGCGTACGGTGGCTCGGGCTAGACGACGGAACCCGATACTTGCTGTTCTGCGACAACCGCTCCGCTGACACGATATCATCTGTTGGAGACGAGCCTTTTACGTTGATGCCTCATTCCTTATTTCCCCAATGTGCTTCCGTTTTCCGGTTTTCGCTGTTGGTTTTTGGTTTTTGTGGTTTTTTTTTTGTTCTTCGGTTCGGAATATTTGAAGGAGGAAGGCGTTTCAGAATACCACCACCACTATACTATGATCGTACGCCCCTCGGGGATATTTTTGTCTGTTCTTCTGAGCCGTTTGTTGGTTTTGGATTCAGACGCGCCCCGCCCCATGAGGGCCATAAAGACATTTCCTTTTCTTTCCAACTTGCTTCGGATGACTTTATGTTTGATGAGGCCAGCACGTGTAGAAGAGAAAGTATGCTTAGCACGGCTGTGGCATCAACGTGAACAACGCGTCTCACCAAAACCACTCCCTCAGAGAGTACTCCCCCGAGCAGATATCCCCTTCACCCTATGATCTCAACAGAACAGTCTCGTAATGACATTTACAAACCCCAAAGCTGGATGGGGCTTCAAACCAGGTCATTTCACGTCAACATGCCCGCCTTTGTAAGCAGAAAAAGGCCGGGTGAATGTGGATGAAAAACAGGTTTTGGGCGAGGATTTACAAACAGCCCAGGAGAGACAAGCTTAGCAAGTATAATCGACACCATTTCATTTCGTTATCCTGTAAGAAAGCTTGGTAATTTGTAGATGAACGTATCGGACGACAAGGCTCGTCGCACAGAAGGTTTCAGGGGATCGCTTAGATTTAGGACCTTGGAAAAAAAGCAGTACAAGGGAAAAACAACGCCGTTTGCAAGGATAAGGAATTTGGAGCAATGATGGGGAGAGCAAGCTAGCATCTTTAGACTAGGCCGTCATAGAGAGACAAGGCTGACACGATGGTCTCGTCTCTCTTGCTGCCCTCCTTGAACTCGTCCATGTCCAAGCTGCCGTTCTCGTCCTTGTCCATCATGCGGAAGATCTTGCGCACCCTCTTCTCGGGTGTATCCTCGTCCTCCGGGAGTTTGACCATGGACCCGACCTGTGTTGAGCGCGGCGCGAAGAAAGGGGCGAGAGCCAAAAGTTAGCCAGATCAGAAATTCGGGCATGGCAGGGGGGAGCGGAGCGGGCAGGCGGTTTTTTTTTCTTTTGTTTTCCCGGGTTCCGTACCATCTTGTAGATGGCCTCGACAATCTGCAGCATCTCGTCGTAGCTGATCTTGCCGTCGCCATCAATGTCGTAGAGCTGGAAGGCCCAATCCAGCTTGTCCTCCATCTTACCGCGGCTGGTGACGCTCAGGGCCACGATGAACTCCTTGAAGTCGATGGTGCCCGACTTATCGCTGTCGAATACGTTGAACACATAATCTGCAAATGATGATGGGTCGCCAAACGGGAAGAACTGCCGGTAGATCTTCTGGAACTCCTCCTTGGTCAGCGTCCCCGAGGGACAGTCCTTCAGGAAGCCTGTGATATGCGTGAGAGCCGGCTGGAGCGTCAGCCGGGTATTGATCGAGCGTTCGTTGGTGGGAGCGCTTCTTTCTGTCTGAGCATCTGCGTTTGTCTCGTAGACGGTCTCATCCCTCCTCTTGACATCGGTGCTGAAACCGCCGCCCGCCCTGCGCCTCACCCAGTCCCGGGATCACGGCGTCGCTCGGATCTGGTCGCGTACGGCAGACGTCTGACGAAGGAGGGCGTCGGCGGGCGGAGTGGGTGGGGTGGGTGCTGGGG
>PYSR01000192.1:0-64887 GCA_003049425.1 Magnaporthiopsis incrustans
CTCCTCCGCCCCCTCCTCCACCGAGCACTTCTCACAATGCTGCACCGCCCACTGCTGCACCGCAGCCACCCGCCGTGGCCAACAGCGGGCCTCCCGGGTCCTTGCTGGTTGAGCTTGTAACCCTCAACGGCCATCCTTTCAAGGACCACTGGATGTATTTCGTCCAGTCCAGGCACAACGCCAAAGTTGGCGTCCTGTTGCATGCAGCTGGAAATGTCAGAACCGGATTCAAGCTCGAGATCAGGCGGAATTACGATTTCGACATGTCAGGAAACATTCCGTCGCAGATAATCCCTTTGCAATGGATTGACCCCCGGTTTCTGGACGAGGCTGCCATGTTCAACTGCGGAGAGTACAAGATCGACAGCACCCCAGTGTGCCCGTTTGAGGCCAGCGCCGCCCAAGTCCAGGTTCCCGAGAAGTCGCTAAATTCGGTTGCCGACACCGTAAGTTTCCGCGACGGGTCTTTCGAAACGTCTCTCCACCATGCCAGAGATTGGGCGGTTGCTAACAGCCCGATTCGACTCAGGCCGCGACTGGCAAGAGGATCACCCAGAGAAACTGCCAGACCTGGATCGTTGAGTCTGCCGACCAGCTCGTCCGAGACGGCATCTTTGCTCCCGAGGTTGCGACCTACCTGGAGATGATCAGACAGTGATACGAGGCCGAGGTTGTTCTCCACAGCATCTTTCGGGCCATTAAGTGCGTCAACAGATTTGCGGCTTCGGCGGCCTCGACAGTCAAAGATGCCTATGACTTTTCTCCTGGCTGGCTCGAAAGTGAGGCTGGCGATCTTCTCAGCCGGATCAAGAAGCACAGGCTCGCCGACCGTGAAGGGGACAGATCACGCTCCCGAGTGCTTCTGGCCGGTCATGGGTTTGGCGGCTTTGTGCTCAAGCAGGTGAGTAGGTACCTCTTCATTCTCGCCACCACCACATAGCCTAGACTGACTCTATCAACATCCTACAAGGCTGTGATAATGGTCCAACACGCTACCAAGATTCTACCATGTTGCCTTCAACCTAGAAGGTCTAGTGTTCTTCTCAACTCCTCACCGTCCCACAAGGGACTCACCCCGGGAAGAGGTCTTGCTTGAAATGATCAAAGGGACAGGGAAGAGCTTCCGTGGCCGGCTGTCCGAGACGCTATCGGAGCTTGTCGGCTCTGTAAGCCGACTTTCTCATATCTTTCACCGATTCACTTCAGAGTACCCCATCGCCAACTTTGTCCCGAGTGAGAAGTTGGACCATGCGCTCGCCATGAGATTCGGTGATAGCAATCCCCGCGAGAGCATTGTCACCTAGACACATCAACACGACAGCGACCAAAACGTCGAATCTCGTGCTGCCGACGATCTTGAGACTCTTGAGACACTTAGGACGCATTTTGCGCCCCGGAGCCTTCTATTCAAGCTGCGTAAAGGCAAGCACTTTTTGAAACCTCCAGTCGGGCCATGAGGGTGAGCTAGTGGGCTAACTCTGAAATAGAAACCGCTCGCCTCGCCGAAGGATCCCTGTCGCAACCGCCCCTTAGTGACACATACTTTGGGATACTCCAGGCGCTGTCCTCCTGCCGACGTCTTTTGCACAAGACCCGAGCCTCGATCGGCCCGGGCGAGCTCCGCGATCTAAGCGAAATCAACCGACCGCTGCTCCGCCAAGTTCTGTTCAAAAAAGTGCGCGGAGGATCCGTCCAAGTCACTGGACGCTCCGGCTGTGGCAAATCGAGCCTAGTCAAAGTTCTATCCGAGCGGTTGAGACGAGAGTCGGCAGCTGTGGTCGTCGAACACGTCACCCCCGGCGGCTCGCAGCACCGTACCGAAAACCTCTATGGCGTACTGGGCTCTTTTCTGCACCAGGTCGTATCCCAAAGACTGTCGATGCTCGATCCCGTCGAGGACCTGGTTGCTCGTATTCTAGAGCAGCGGGTGTGGTTAGGACGAGTAACCCGAGTCTTGTTGTCCTCAATGCTGCTCCACGCCGAGAACATGGACCTCCTGGTGGTGATCTACGATACGGAACGCTGGCCGGCGTCGGTTCGTTCCTGGTGGCACACACTCTAGCATCATCTCCATGGATCGTCCAAGTGCACCTTTATTACAAGTAGCCGCGCTCTGGACGACGACCTTGGCGCGGAAAAGCCTTTCCATCTTGATCTGTCAAACGAGGACGGTAAATACAAACGCAATCTCATCAAGGCTAGAGTCCGCCGGTATCACAAGCAATCTCAGGCTCAGCGTTTGGTGAGGCGGTGCAAAACGATATCTTCGCCGCTGTCCAGAAATTCTAGGGGTCGCTCACCGCCGTCGATGGCTATCTCACCCGCCTCTTCCAGTCATTTACTCTGAGAGCGCCCAAGGCGATGAGGATAGCCATGTCTGGTTTGCCCACAACCGAACACCAACTCTTCCGAGAAGAGCTGAAGCCCTTCTTCACATCCGGGCCGTTACGCGCATTTTCCTGGGTAATACCAACGCTCTCATGGGCTCTACATGCTGCGCGCCCGTTGCACGTTCAGGAGTTTGCTGTGGCCGCCTCGATCAATCTGAGCAGTAGCACCAAGCAGGACATGCAAGACAACATCTCGGTCGACATGGAGCGCGACCTTCAAAGCGTCTTGGGAGGTGTGCTGTCTGTCGAGAACCGACGCGTTCGCTTTGTCAGCCCTGTAGCCAAGTCCGCGCTGCTCGAACACGCACTGCTGGAAGACGACAGGGCGGGCGAATCAGTCAAGTTGTGCACACTCTACCTTCTGACTCTGCATTGCCTCCACTATCTGGGCGTCGTCCTCGCTAGCGACTCGCCGCGAGAGTGGGAACGGTGTTTGTCGTATGTCTCGACATACCGTCAGGACCCAGTCCTCGAGTTTCTCCACTACGCGTGTCTATTCTGGCCTGCCCACTTCCTCCAGGATGAGCAGCATGCCGACGCCAACTCAAACCTCGTTGCCAAGGTGGCTGAGTTCCTGCAACAGCCAATGGTGGCGGAACGCTGGTTCAGACTGCACCTGCTCTGCACAGTCACGGCGACACCAGCCGGCGGAAACGACGACCAAGCGGATTACCGGCAAAGAGCAGCGCAAACGGCAGGGTGTGTCGGTCTTGACTCGGTCGCAGCCTATCTATCAGGTGATGCGGGCGGCCGGAAGACCGGGGGTGACACTGCACTTGTGCCAGTCCTCCACGGCCATGCCCAGCACAACGTTGTCCTAGACATTTTGCCGCTAAACTACTGCCTGGAGGCTGTCATCGCCAACGACGACCATGAGAAGGCTGTGCAGTTGATGCAAACCAACCAAAAAGGCACGACAAAGCACTTCCCTCTCCACACGGCGGCGTGTGCAGGCAGCCTGATGACCGTCCGCGCACTTCTCACTTCATGGGAGACGAGCAGCAAAACCATGATGGCCAGACGCCACTTCACTTGGCAGCCGCTGGTGGCCACTTGGATGTTGTTCAATGTCTGTTGGGGGATGACGATCATCGCGGGTCTTGGGATAAGATAAATGGGAAGCCAGGAGAGGAAGGGGGATGCGTTCCCAGCATGCTGGATGCTTCAGACTCGAACGACCAAACACCACTGATGCTGGCAACGACCATGGGTCATGTCGAGGTTGCCCGGTACTTGGTGGCTGTTGGCGCAGGGCTCCTGGCCCGTGACAAACACGGCAAGACCGCCCTGCATTACGCCGTTGTCCGCTGCCCGCAGGTGGCTGAGGTTATTGTGAAAAAGGAGCCTGCAGGCCTGCTGGTGCAAGACGCCAGCGGCCATACCCCTCTACACGCCGCTGCCCGAATCGCCAGTGCCGCGTTAGCCTCTACGATGGTGGAAGCCGCCAGCAGCGGCAGACTCCTCAACCGACTGCTGCAGGCCGTCGGCGACGGTGGAAGGACGGCATTGCACTGCGCCGCAGAGTCCGGTGCAGCTGACGTCGCGCGCATTCTGGGCGAGAAGGATTCTGACCTTCTGATGGCAGCAGTTGAGGATCGCGAACATCAGAATGTTCCAGCCGAGCTCGCCGCGCGGTGCGGCCAGTTGGACGTGATGAAACTCATAGCCGGCTGGACGCCGGACGCGCCGGACGCACCGGACACGCTGAGCAGCCGCCTGCTTCTCGCCGCTTCAGAGGCCGGCCAGCTGTTGGTGGTGCGCTGCCTCCTCCACAACGATTGTCCCCCAGACGGATCGGGACTGGAGAGGCCAAGACCCCTCTCTCTGGCCGCTTCGGAGGGGCACAAGGTAGTAGTGCTTGCTCTACTGCAGGGCGGGGCGCAAGTCAATCTGCCGGGCCCGAACAGGCGGACTGCTCTACATCACGCCTCGGCAAAAGGCAGGTGCGATGTCGTTCGGACACTCCTTGATTGGCACTCCCCTTCAGGCGAACGAGCACATCTCAACACTCCCGATTCCTTGGGACACACACCACTCCATCTAGCCGCGCAAAATGGACAGATTAAAGCAATGGCCCTCCTGATAGACCGCGAAGCCGACATCCAGGCCCGCTCACGGGAGAGGCAGGACCCCTTGCGCTTAGCCGTCCAGCATGTGAAGGCGGTCACTCTACTGTTGGACAAAGGGGGGGCAATAAACAACAAGGACGCTCTCGGCCAAACACCCCTGAATCTGGCAGTGCGCAGAAAGCATACCGAGTCGGCCAGGGCACTCATCAGCCGAGGGGCTGACCTGGACGCCCAAGACGACAGGGAAATGACACCGCTGTCTTACGCCATTGAGCAGAACGACCTCGCGATGGTTGAGGCGTTCTTCGAAGCCAGCCCGGACACTGTCCTAAATAACAGGTGGGACCACCTGAAGCGGGCAGTAGAATGTTCGGCCGCCGGTGTAGCACACTTCATCATCAGCAGACTCCCGGACGCAACCAGCGAGGCCAGTGACTAGGTGGACGAGTTGTTCTTTGCCGCTGCGAAGCAGGATCTCGCGGACGTCCTTCCAGCCTTGGCGAAGCTGGGGGCAGACATCAAACGCCGCTGGGGCCCGCAGAACGAAACGGCCCTACACGCGGCAGCAGAGAGCGGCAGAATCGAAAACATGCGCGGGCTGGTGGAGCTGGGAGCCGAGGTCGACGCGACTGACGTAGGTGACCGGACGCCACTGCACTACGCGGCCGGATCGGGCCATGCCGAGGCCATCTCGACCCTGCTCGGCCAGGGTGCGGCAATCAATGCCGTCGATAAGCAACATCTCACTCCCCTCTTCCTCGCTGCTGATTGGGGCCACGTCGGAGGGGCCAAGGCGCTCTTGAACGGCGGTGCCGACGTCACCTTGTGCGGCACCGAAGGTTGGTCTCCTCTCCATATGGCCGCGGACAATGTTGGGATGGATTTACCCGGAAACGGTTCAACTGCTCCTCGAATATGGGGGCGACCCAAATATGGCAAACCACGAAGAGGCCACACCGTTCCACGTTGCCTTGCAGTATGATTACGAATGCGCGAGAGCCATTCTGGACCACGGTGGCAGCGACATGCCCGGCCTCGATACACCAACCTTGCAAGGCCTAGCCCCCATCCATTTGGCCATACTGTGCAACAGAAGTCCAGACCTGACTCGGCTGCTCTTGGGACGGGGGGCCAAGGCGCAAGTCCGGACTCCCGAAGGCGCAACGTGTCTCAGCCCGGCGGTCTTGAAGGGCCGGGACCGGGTGCTGGAGGTATTGCTCGAGGGGGCGCCCTGTGCGGAATCATGGGACTACCGCGACTTGATGGGCGCCTACTGGGATGGCATTTTGAAGGCCTCGCCGGGTCCGGCCTTAGCCCGCTACGTCGAGCTTTTATTGGACAGGAATGAGGGCGGCCACAGCGGGCTAAAAGCGTACTTGCTGAGGATCCGGAATATCCATAAATCGAGCAAAAGCAAGCTTCTCCCGCTCGCTCTTCTCAACCGTGGCATCAACCCCTTTGAGCCGCGCTCGCTCGGACAAGAAACGGGCTTTGAGCTCGGAATACGCACTTGGGGCTCCGACAACAGCGACTTCATAGAAGCGTGCGTCAAGTACATTCCTCACCCTCTGGTGCCGTCGCCAAACTTAGGCTTCAGGGAGCTGCGGATCGCCACCGAGCTGGGCACAATGAGGTTGTGGAAGAAACTGGAGCCGCTTCTGACGCATGTCGAAACGGAGGTCGACCAGGACGCATGGACTATCCGCCATTTCTTATAACAGTCCGCGCCGAGGCTAGAATTCACCCCGCATGAACCGCCAAAGACCTGGGAACTCCAAACACCAACGGCCATCTTTTGGCCTTCGGCGTGGGAAGTAGAGTATCCAGAATTTGGGCGTGGCGTGGAGATATCTGCGGACGGGCATCGAATCTGGTTTGAAGGTTGGTCAAAATGAAGGGCAACCTGTGCAAGGTAGAATCGAGCTAACACTACCGCGACCGGCAACAACCAACAGGCCGAGATCACTCAGATGGAGACAAAGGACACCTCAGCGTCCGAGCCGATTTCCCTTTCCCGCACCGAAACTCACCCCTGGGTTTGCCGTACTTCGAACTGATCATCGAACAAGCGCCCGGGGCTGCAGGCCCCGAGTCGGACGGCGACGGCTTGGGCGACGCTGCCGTGAGCGTTGGGTTCTGTGGGGAGCTCGTTGACTTGCGGGATCGCCATCCCGGCTGGATACCGTGGACCGTGGCGTACCACGGGGACGACGGGGGGATATTCGAGGAGTGCAGTTGGCCGATGAAATACCCGACGGAACGACTCTTTGGCCCGGGAAATACGGTGGGCTGTGGCGTCGACTACCGCGAGGGAGAGTATCTGTTCACGTTGGATGGGGAAGTGGTGGGTAAGATCCCCCCTCCCCCCTAATCATTGTCCTAGGGTGCATATATCCACAGTGATGGCGCAAGAGCTGACTCGTTATTCACTCACCTACTACCTCTTATCCAACATAGCCCGATACTCAAGCGATGTCATATACCGCAAGTTGTATCCTTGCATCGGCCATTCCTTTGGCGCAGCAAACATTACAGTCAACTTTGGGACGTCGGAATTTGTGTGGAAAGAGGCCGAGCAGCTGAGAACCAGGGAAGTGGACGGACGCCCGTCGACGGCAAGAGCAGCGCATACCGCTGAAGGGCGAGAAAGGAGATAGCAATTGCGGCAACCCTACCTACTCCCAGGACCAGCCCAAGGCTCGCTCGGTCAAAGGAGGCACACGACGTGTTATGGGGGATAGGTAATCACAAACAGTGAATCTCGGACAGAGCTGCGAGGACGTGGGCTCGAGGAAAGAAGAGCAGATGCGGGTGGATATTAGGTAGTCCTTAAATGCGATGCTTTACCTAGTTGACCAGAACCAGATTTGAGATTACCTACCCATCGCACCTCCCGTAACGCTGTCCCTTCCAAGGATCTTTATCCAAGAACTGACGGAGTGCGCGTCCTGGTCGTCGGGCTCCCATCCGGCGAGAGCGGAAAGGTCGTCGGCCTGCACACACCACAGGAGGAAACAGCCAGGCTCGTGGGTGCGGTAGAGGACGTTGCCGAGGCAAAAGGAGCATCTAGCTCTCGCGTCCTACCTGCCATGGAAGGGGCCCCTTCGTCTGTGGCGGCAACAAAGATCGACGTTGAGCCAATAGAATAAGGTAGGTATGTAGGTAGCCTTTCAGTGCGCCGTAACAGCATGGAAGAACATGTGTAGAACCTGTAGGCTGGAACCTCGCCTAATACCTAGGTAGGTAATTTTGGTGCTATCTATAGGCTGGGCGATGGAAGTGTAGAGATAACACCCGCGCAGCGTCGAAACGGCCGACCCGTGTACCAGGGAAGTGGCAATCCCGAATTTGCGAGCATGCTCGATCGCCCGGGGGCTCCGTTCCTAAGCGACATATATTATAAGCAATTTTGCCAGTATGGCGCTCAACCACCAAATAGGTACCTCAACCTAAGCAATTAATCAGGAAAACTTTGGCTTGATCACAAGTGATCGCTGCCACGGTCCCCTCTTTTTTTTTTTTTAGTTCAGACTGAGCACAGGTTGTAGGGTAAGCACGTCACGTGGGCATGCAGAAAGAATCATCGAGGCCCATATTTAAGTCACGTGATGCTTCATGGCGCTTTACCCCCGCTCCCGTCAGTGAATCATTGCCTGCTGTTGGCATTCAAAGCCGTCGCCACAAACGGACCGCCGCCTACCTCGATTCCCCTGGTCTCCTGCCATCCTCCTCATCCCTCGTATTTGCAAGCATGATGGCACAAAAGATGCCAGGTCAAGACAAGCAGGCCAGCCAGCCGGTAGGCTTCCCGGAATCTCGCTTCTTCAAGGAGCAACGAGCACCCACGCTCCCCAGCCCCTCAGAGGTCCGAGCTCTGAACCTGCAGTCTGGAAACAATCGCGCCGCCGACTTTTACCGCCCTTCGCCTGTCATGGTGCCGGCGTTAGGGCTTCTGGTCAAGTATGGCGCCGACGTCACCCGAACGGAACTGGAAACGCAGATCTGGGTTCGTGAGCAACTTGACGGACGCGTTCCCATCCCCGAAGTTTTCGGGTGGGCCGAGGACGGTGGACAGGGATTCATCTACATGGCCCTCATCGACGGCAAACCGCTCCAGGAGCTGTGGGGCGGCATGGCCGAGGGTCAGAGGTTTGCCATCTCTCAGGACCTCAAAGAAATGGCCAACGCGTGGAGAAGCTTGAAACCTCCCACGAATGGCGAGCGCTATATTGGTAAGTCTTCCTCCTGTCCGCCACCACGAAGGCAAGCGTCTAACACCTCGACGAATCATCAGGGAGTCTAGGCGACAGACGCTTGAACGACATCTTCCTTCGGCACCATCCAGATCTGGCCGGGCCCTTTCGTGGCTCTGATGCGGTGCGTCAGTTCCAGGACGGCTGCGGCATAGAAATCCCCCCGGCCGATGTTGCCATCGCCTTCACCCACAACGACCTTATCGCGCCAAACATCCTTCTGTCGCCAGGCCCCAAGCCCAAAGTGGCGGCCGTCATCGACTGGGCCCAGTCAGGCTGGTACCCGGCCTATTGGGAATGCTGCAAGGCCAAGCGCGTCCGGTATTACCCGAATGATCCGAGCGATGTAGTGCTCCAAGACGAATGGGCTGCTAAGTATGTGCCCCTCATCCTGGGTCCCGTGGATGACGAAAAATACTTCTATCCCTTCCTATATTTTGTTCTCTCCAAAGGGGTATAAAAATAAATGCCTTCCGGGACCAGCAAGTTCCCTCCACGAAAATACATTTTCTGAAAGTCGTGTCCCCTGCTCTTAATCTGCATCCACTTTCTTGCCGCCTGCGCGTAGCCCAGCAAAAAAACCGATACACCAAAATAAGTAGCCTCGGCCAAATAAAACTCCTTCACCAGGTTAAACGATAAAAAGGGGAAAGGAAATAGAAAAGGAAATGCTTTCTCAAAGAGAAGTTGCTTGTTGCTGCACACTCCGCAAGCGCAGCATCGCCCAACCGCCTTCCAAAGGCCGAAAGTCATAACTCTGCCGATAAAACATCCACCGACATGGGGCTCCAATCCTCGGGTACGAGCCCATCTATCAGGTTCGCGGCCTGGGTGCCCTCCGAGGTTTCGGTAACGTCCGAGAAGTCAACTAAGTAGATCCTAGATTTGACCGAGTATGTTCAGAATTGCTAACCATTGAGTCTTCCTCCAGACTTCGAGAACCGAGACACTGACCTGTACAGACTGTATTTGCTTCGATCACTCTGCCGGGAGTCTGCCTCTTCCCGTTCCGCATCCATTACTGGCAGCCAAATACCATGCCGCCGAGGGACACAGCGGAGTTGAAAGGTCTACGCCAGCACAAGCGCCGAGAGAGCTATGGAGATGAAAGTGCGAGCGACCTAGAACCCTGGCCTCAGTAGCGAACGCTGGCGGCCTGTGTCTGGAGCATCGAGGGGCTTGGGGGCTTGATGCCCGACCGGCTGAAGCTGAAGGCGGCCAAAGGGAGCGCGTTGAGCGATTAGCAGAAAACAAAAGGACCGATACCTATACAAAGGAGGGTGGGGTTCAGCTCGCTGCAGGTCGGCCAAAATTGGCAGAGCAGGTGCGGGTTTGACAAAAACTGGGAAAGAACAAGCAAGAGGCTTGCTGTACTAAGCCGAGTAAGCTGGGCCAATAAACGCCTGCATGTGGTGGTGATATTGATGCACGCAGGTAGGTAGAGCAAGGCTGTGATTGGAGAGGCGCACGGGAAACGGCACGGTTCCTCAACCGGCAGTGGTACTGTAGCTCCCTCCTGGGTACCCTCTAGGTACCTGCCTAGGTAGCTGCCTGATTGAGGTACCCAGTCGGGTATTCACGCATTGAGGGTAAGACGCCGCTTTCTACCAGCCTAGTTGCGCAGGGACTTGCATTGCATTCTTCATCGAGCGCCTTTCTTCGTGAACTTGTGCCCAGGTTTCGTGTCACCCTGCCTTACATAGATCGGGTCCGATATCTAATCATTTTTTTTCCTTTACGCTTTGCACCGATCCACGCCTGCTACAGTGCCACCGAAGATGGCAGCAGCGGAACAGGATCCTTTTGCTTTTACTATCCAGTTGAATACTGAGGAGGAAGCCCGCGATTTCCACCGAGCAAACGATGACGACGAGATCCAGCGGCCCGACGTGGTCGATGACTGCTGCCAGGACCTGCTACTGATGGGACGCATCGACCGCATCGTCCACGGTAAGGAAGCAGATAACGGTGGTCCCGCCACCCTGGTAGTCTTCGGCTTCCGCTTCCACAGCATCGATGAGGAGCGGCGGTTCCAGACTGCCAGGGTCGAGGTCACCTTCCAGGACGAGCAGAAGCGTGAGCGGACCGACCCCGAGGTCATCACGCTCTGGCCCAATGGCGACTTCACTCTGGGCTACCCGACCGAGATCCAGGTCCAGGAGACGGACGGCGGCGAAGGCGGTCTGGAAGCCCAGGCTGGCATGACCGGAGCGTCCGGGGGCGGCCACGTCGTGCGCAAGTGGGAGCGCAAGTTGGACTACAAAAAAACGACGAAGGCTCGGTTGACCGGATCCATTGTTCTGGACACAAGCATCCGCAAATACGGCAAGAACAACGGCTTCCGTCTCACCCTCAGCGAGGACACCAAGGCTGCCTCGGGACTGGTCACTGACCTGCGGGCAGCCGTGTTGCTCCGCCGCGCCAACGACACCGACAGATTCACGGCGACGGCCAAGATCAAAGCCAAGGCCCACTTCTTGTACAATGCGATTAAGGGTGTGAGGGACGTGAGCGGCTTCTCACCGCGGAATGACTCGGTCATCTTCAAGCCAGGCGTGCAATACTTGCGGCCCTCCTCGCTGGGGGGTCTTCTGGAGGAGAAGCTGCGGGCAGAGATTGACGAGGACAACCTCAACGCAAATGGGCTGGACGGATTTTCTGGCGCTCTGGGTAGCACCGCCCTTGTGATGTCGGGCTGACGAATGATAATTAACTCGCCCAAGACGTGGTGGAGGCAGGGGGGAAAGGAGGTGGGACATGCAGCCCGTGCTGCTAATCCCCGTTCCGATGTGGTCAGGGTACCGTACCCCTATTGCGAGTACCTACCTTACTTATAGGTCACTTCCGCTTGTGCATGCGGCAGCCTGGCCGGGCGTCAAGGGATAGCGACCATGGCTGCGACGTGGCGCCGCATCTCAGCCCTTATAGGGGTGTCCCGCTCGAGTTTTGCCGCGGCTTCCGCCCAGTCCTTTCCCACCCTCCATGCTAGACTGGAGTTGATGTTAGCATTAACGTAGCACCGACTCCCCAGGCCGGGTCCCGGGGATTCTCACATAATTTTTCTCACGCTCACTTTCGACGCTGCTCGCGTGCTTTCATCTCCAAATCTATATTAGCCCGTGATGGCCTCACTAACAATGTCGATAGCGAACCAAAAGCAACGCAGGGATGGGATCCAGCTCGGTGGTCTCGGGATGCAAGCGCTGGCCTCGGCCAAGCATTGGAATGTCAAGCACGACTCAAGGACAGTGATGTTGGGGCACATGAACATCATCGGAGGCTGGTTCGATGAAGAGACGATCGAGGAGACGTCCTGGAAGGTGCAGTTCAGCACCTCGCCTCATGGCCGACAAAATCTGATTCATGAAGCCATAAGGCGTCTGCAATCGAACAAAATGGAGGACATCCAGGCCGTGTTTCCCGAGCAGGCACTCAGCGGCATTGAGCTGTTAGTGTTATCGCAGCCGAGCCTATTTACCGAGCCGGATTCCTCCCAAAGTGTCCCTATGTTCGCCTCGCTGAACTTGGACGCCTCGCTCGTGGTCCGTGTCTTGGGCCTTCTGATACGCGATCCCGTGCTCGACCACCTGAATAGCTCGGACGGTAATAGGTGCAATGGCGGAAACTCGAACTGCCCGCTCTTAGAAGTGGCGCCAGAGCGGCTCAAACGGTGTAAAAAGAAGCCAAAAAACGCCACTGGGGAGAGCGAGAGAGACGACGGCCGAGCCCTCCGTCACACTGATATCGACGTCAACAAGCTGCTCCAGGAGGACAACGAGCTCAGGAAGACACTGGGGGACGCGCTCAGGCAAGGGGCCATCAATAACTGCCTGAAGCCCCTTCTTGACGAAAAAAACTACGACGGTGTTGCCAAGGTGCCCCTGGAAAGCTTCAAGATCCTGTTGAAGCTTTGCCCCGATGACGTGTTTAGCGTTCCACCGCCTACTGGCATCACACCACTGCAAATGGCCGTCCGCCTCTACGAGAGTGCTTTAGTGACGGCCTACAACGACGCCTTGGTCGTCATCCAGACCCTGATCGAGCGCTGCCCGAGCTCCATCTTTCTGAAAGCCGGGACTGATCAAGAGCCGATAACAGCGTACCGGCTGCCGGAGAGCCTGAAGGCTACCGAAACCAGGGAAAACGCGACTGCGAGGGACCAGGTTCGAGAGCTGCTGAAGAAGGCCTATATCGGCTACCGGGCAAAGAAATACGACGAGAAGGAAAAGAAGGATGTGGTCGATCACGTGGTGAGCGAGAAGAAGGAGTTTCTCTACGCGGATGCCAAATCGCGTAAGTTATCAATACCTATCAAATGCCTTCCAGCTTCACCCCTGATCGTCCACCCTGACTGTGAGAAAACCAGAGCGCCATTTCTTGCTGAGCCTGATGGGCGAGTCGGTCACGCTGGACAAGAAGTACATTGAGACTTTGAAGGCGCAGTCGGGGATGGAATTCGAGACGGTTGTGGACTTTGTCGAGCTGCCATATTGGAAACCAAAATCTCTCCAACAGAACGAGCCGCATCCGCAACCAGGTCAGCAACCGTCCCAGGGCTCTGGCGCCGACGCCGGAATCACGCAAGCCGCGCATACCCAGCCCGAGCCGGACCCATACCCGGCGCTCTTCTCGTGGCTGTCGGAGCGCCGCGTGACCAAGATCTTCGAGGTGAAGGTCGACGACGACGGACCGGAACCGCACACCGACGCGGCCATTCGAGAAGCCCTGCGCGGCGAAGGCACGAGCGGCAAGCCACCACGCAACTTTGAAGTCGAGACATGGGACTGGAAGAAGTTTGACATGTGCGCCGAGACCGTCGCCTACTCAGCCCCTGATGCCCGGGAGGTCCACATGTACTCGCGCGGAAACACGGCCGTCCTTAGGGGGTGGGCTTGTGACTCATCCTTTGCGAAACTGCAAAAGGCAAGTCTATCCGACTTCCTTCTTAAAAACTACCTCTATAGAATATTAATTGACCCATTGTATCACATATAGCTTACAAAGATTTATATCGACATTCATCCCCAGGTCCGTGTCTTGATCCCTGTTTGCGTGCTCCGCTGACGTCACAATGCTTTTAGAATCCGAAGGATGACGACGACTGTGAGAGATATAAGAAAGACCTGATTCTTGGCATCCGTCGGCAGTGCCCACTGCTCAAGGACTCGGATATCATTGTACACAATCACAAGCACCGAGCACCAGGCAGCAGTGGAGCGGTCAAGGGAGGCAACAAGAACAAGAGCGGGGATGGCAGACAGGCCCTGACCGAAGTGAAGTGAGTGGTCGCCCTATGCTAGAAGTTTGCGCATTGGAAACGCTATTCTACGGCTAACCACATCTCCAAGCAGGCCGACCAAGGTAGAATGGCTCAACAACCTCCAGGAATTCACCGACTTTCTCATCAATCTGGATCGGTCCCTGCCTCAGGGGATCTGCTCGCCGAAACCGACGGTGCGGGTCGCTCTGCTGGACGACGGGTGCAAATTGGACGGGCTGCGCGGGGCCCAAAAGGGCTATTCGTTCCGGTCCGAGACAGACACCTTCTTCGTCGGCAGCTGCAGCCACGGGACGCTGATGGCCGACTGCATCCGCCGGGTGTGCCCTATTGCCGAGCTCCTGATCGTTCGACTGGACGATACGCGCCGGGAGGAGAACCAGAGATTTACAATCTCTTCCTGCTGCAATGTATGCGCTTGTGAACAGGATTGGTGACATAGACCGAGCTAACTACTAACCTATACACGTATCCAGGCGCTTAGGTGGGCATTGGATCAGGACGTGGACGTCATCTCGATGAGCTGGACGTTTGAGCACAAGGACGGCGAAGAAGACCACTACAAGACCGAGTTTGCCAAGCTCGTCGCCCAAGCCGTGAGGGACAACAAGGTCCTGCTGTTCGGCGCGCTCTCGGACAACACGTTCGAGACGCGTCCGCTGGCGCCGGCCGGGCTCCCGGGCGTCATCAAGATCGGGTCGGCCACCATCTACGGCGAGGTGTCGCCGAACCTGAAGCACACCCCGCCCGACTTCATCCTGCCCGGCGAGAAGATCAGCGTGCCGTCGGGCCACGAGGCGAACGGCAGCTCGTTCGCCACGGCCTTCGCCGCGGGCCTCGCCGCCGTGGTGCTGTACTTCCTGAAGCTGCACCACGCGCTCGAGCCCGAAGACAGGGATCGGGCCAAGGCGCTTCGCCTCGCCCGCACGTACAAGGGCATGACGGGGATCTTCAACGCCCTCAGCGGGCACGGCAACGTCGACCAGGCGGTCGGCCATTTCGTCCAGCCGTACCACACTTTCGGCCAGGAGTTCCCTGACTCGTTGGATGGCCGGGTCGACTTCATCAGGAGGATCGTGGGCGAGATCTTGCCTACTGATGTGCTGCGCAAGTTCCGGGAATGAGGTGATTCTCTAAGTACCTACCTAAGTAGGTAGGTAGATAGGTAAGTAGGTAGGTAGGTATCTTGGGGGGAAAGGGGGGTCCTAGACATTATGTACAGGCACCTTTTAGGCGGATAATAATGTTACCCCAACTTGGCGGCGTCTTCGACGATATTTGCCCGAATACTATATCAGGCCCCGGTCTTCGTGTACAACCGGCTTTCATTACCTTCGGCGTTCTTTTTCGTCATCGTCACCCCGTTGGCCGGCCGCGCCTGCCGGCCGCGCCTTCCGGAATGTGCGGAAAGCACGTAGATATCTTGATATATATAAAAGTTACCGTTCAACCTGTTGTACTCGTACTCATAGTCTCGTAGTTATGCAATAACGCGCGCCCGCGCACCCGCGTAAAAATCGCCAGTTTAATTTGCTATATGCAGCAGTTGATGCGTTCATCTTTTGGTTCTAACATGTGTAATTACTTGCCCAAATAGGTAGCTGCGCGGCAGGGGAGACAACACATCGAATAGGTAGTGATAAATCTACATGCTTTCAATCTTACGCCTTGACATCTGAAGCACTGGATTAGTAACGACCAAACAATCAAGGACGACAGGAGCAGAGGAGCGAAGGCAAAAGGTGGGGCAAGATCTGGAACATCAGCGCATGTTTGTGTCGAGAAGGGGCGATGGCTTCGTAGTGCAGCCCATCCAGGCACCGGGCTACCTACCTTTCGGATTGGCTGCTTTCGCTGTTGATCGACTGCCTAGGCCCCAGTCTGACGTGCTGGCCCGCAGCTTACCCGTGGGTAATTGCCTCTCGCGTATGGCTGTTGTCCGCTAGCCGAAGAAAGGGTCAGGCCAAACTCGGTGAATACCATAGGTATGATCGTATGTGCAAGACCCTCGTTACGCTTCCGTTCATACGTGGCGCAGCCGTCTGTCTGAACATGATCTAGATATGCTTTATTAAACTCAATCAATGGTTCTTCTCCATGGGCTCCTTATTCGCATTTATTGTTTTATTCCCTCACTCTGTTTTCCTTCCTTCCTCTTCTTGGTCTTATGTTTCCCCTTTCCCTTTGCCAGTATATCCCTTCCCAGGAGAGTGCACAATTGAATCCTTGGCATGGATGCTTCGGTAATTTTCCCACCACCGTCCGCAGAGTTGCCAAAGGTGCAGGTAGGAACCAGAAACCACAGCTCCGGCATGCACATGTCGGAATGCGGCTGCGTGCACCAGACTGATGCCACCGATGTGGCTGTCGCAAATCAGGGCCAGGGTGAGGGTCTTACACGAGAATCTCGCGCGTATATGAGGCACGTCTTTATATTGCCACTTTGGTAGCAACATGGAGTGATTGGGTGAGAAGAACGGACTTCACCCGCCACAATTTTAAAGCGGGCGCCTGCCGTGCAGCCCCTTGAGGCGGAAGAATAACGGCGAGACGCCGGGGACGGGGTAAACGGAAGCGGCGGAAAAAGAGGGTGTGGGACGATAACGACAGGCATTGGTGCGAAAAGAGTGACGAGACTCCCACCACTGTTCCAGATATGGTCATGACGGCGCCGATCCTCTTTTGGCCCGTCGTTGACGGCAGCGGTGCTGAGCTCGGCTGGCGTGGCTGTTTTCCGGCTGGTGGAAGTAAGGGAAGCTCATCAATAAGGCCTCATGGATGCTATGTGTCTATTCCTGTAGCCGTCTAGTTTTCCGTGATGGTGGCTTTTCGCTTGTCCAAGACAAGGTCAACGGAAAGGAGACGGCGAGAGTGGGTCAGCAAGGTGGCACGCCGATCAAGGGAGGGCGTGGATTTTGCGTGTACTTTGTCGAGAAGTACCTTTTTTTTTGCACCGAAGCCCCTGCAAGATGCTGCCCTATCGGCGGGATCCTTCTCCAGGGTGGTAATGCCGTAGCGCGAACGCGTGTACACCCCGAAGAGCTGGACCCTTGGGACGGAAGTGCGGCATATGGATGGGGTGTGTGCGTCGTGTGTGGGACGGGCGTGTGCCGTTTCTCCCAAGCAGCAACCTGCATGTAATAAATAGGGGCACATTTCCCTTACCTCGCCCCCCAACCCGTCCCGAACGTTTCCCACACAGTCCGTCGGACGGAAGCGACGCACCAACCCAACAGGGGCCCCGGCCCAATGAAATCGGCGAGGTGCAAAGACAGAAGGCACCGAGTGGAAAAGGAGGGCCGCGAATCACCAGCGGGTCAGTTGGAGACCGAGAACCCTCAGCGCGTGGAGTCTGGAACGGCAGGGGCGAAGATCTACAGGCCTCGGGATGGGTGTGAAGCCACATCAGCAGCTGACGCCCGGTACCCCATGTGGCTTGAACAGCAAGAGCCGACGGGAGTCCCGCCACAACGCGCGTGTCCCAAGACGGAGGGGAGGCTCCATCCCTAGGCACAAAGCTGCCGGCAAGGGCGTGGCCCATATGACAGCCCCGCGGAGGCAGGATACCGACTTTCGCCACACGACAACGGTCCGTTTCGCTACGGACGTGCACTTTTTGGCGTGGGACGGAGAACCATCACAGTCTCGGCACGAGACACACCTCTGCGGGACAGGGCCGCCAATGGAACGGCCAGATGGCGGTCGAACATTGCCTCATCGGGCAGTCTATCTACAGAAGGAGAGGAGGGGGTGTCGGGGTCGCTGTGGCTCCTCTCCAACGTTTTCCTCGGTCCAGAACGTGTGGGTTTGGCGCTTTCGGCAAGGCGCTCGCTGATCGGAAGGACAGCCACAGCTCTGGTATGGCTTGGACGAGCGATTTCATCACTGGGAGGCTGGAGGGACGCCGAGGGGCGACGATCACAAGCCACACTCGCGCTGGACTGATGGTGGCAATGTTTATAGCTGTGGCTCGGTCGCCCAGCAGCGGAGACGTGGAGACGCCAGACTCAAGAAAAGCCACAGATTTGATGGGGCTTGCGTGGCAACGATCACCCGCAGAAGGCGCGGCGTGTGATGGAAGGAGCGGTGGAGACACGGCCCGGACGAAAATCAGGATCGGCGGCCACGCCCCGCGGACAGCAGCCATTGGCAGAGCCGGATGCGGCAATGAGCTGCCAGCCGGGCCCGTCGCCGTCCGTGGCGAGCCGCGGCGGTGTTTGACTTAAATTGCTTGATCTCCGCCTGCCCGTCCGAGCCATCGCCTTCTTTTCCGCTGCTTCGCAGTTCGTGCGCGGACCAAGTTGGGGTTGGCCTATGACGTCACACAGCCCCCCGACCGACCCATAGTACCATGTATTTCCTTTGCAACTTGAGGTCCCTGAGAGCTTTTTGTTATAGCAAGTCTAAGGTACGCAGGTGCCTCCGTAAGTAGCAGTGGCTTTACCCGACAGAGCCAGACGGATTGGAAGCTAGATGCAATGATAAGTTTGTGTAACTGGACTTTGACTGGCCAAACATCGGAGAACATGGATGATTCTCATGGTCTAATGAACTGCCAAACCGCCCAGCCGCGCTTGAGCGAATGGCGCAGGAGCCTACCTACGGTGTTATGAGGCTGGATTAAACTCCAAAGAGTCTCTGAGAGCAAACCTCCCTGTCCGTAGGTTGTTTGTACGACATTTATCACCGTACCTCTTGTTCACGTTGCACCGATTTTCGGGGCTCCCCCAATCGTTGGGGAAGGCCAGAGTCACGTGCCACACGTCCGGAATCCCCGTCAGCAGACCCACCAAAATTTGGAGCATCGTCGGAACTTCCCAACGTCTTTATCGGCCCCCCGAATAATTTTGCATCCGCTCTTTTTTTTGCTGCCCAGCACCTACGCCAACAGCCAGCGACGTCGGCCACCCAATTGCTCTCAAGATGGCGGCATTCGTCAAGGCGATAAACGCCCGCATCAGGGCCAACCCTGTGACCGACTACTTCTGCTCGACCCGTATGTAAAATGTGTCGCGTGCCGCCATGCTTGTCTCCTCCGTCTCCGCAGTCCGATTCCGGAGATGCCGGGATTTTGCCTCCCTCCGCGCCCGGTCTCCCTGCTCCCTGCCCACGCGCGGCCGAGTCTCTCCAACGTCCTTCCCGCGTTGGGGCATGGCATTCCGAACCGTCTGGGAACGAGAATCGCGACGCACGACGGGCGTGGAGGGGTTGCGCCGGCCCTTCTCCTGGACGAGTCCGGCCTTGCTAACCGGGATATCTGGCGGCAGACTTTTGGGGTCCGGCGTCCAACTTTGGCATCCCGCTCGCGGCCGTCATGGACACGCAAAAAAGCCCTGAGCTGTAAGGCCCCCGGAAACGCGACTGCCCCGCGCGACTGGTCCTGCCAAGCCTCTATCTCCCTCCGGTCCACCTCTCGCTAATGTTTGTCGTCCTCAAGGATCTCACCGACAATGACGGGCTCGCTCATCATCTACGCTGGGACATTCATGCGGTACTCGCTGGCTGTCACCCCCAAGAACTACCTCCTGTTCGCCTGCCACTTCGTCAACGCCGGTGCCCAGCTGACGCAGGGCTACCGCTATCTCAACTGGCACCACTGGGGAGGCAAGGAAAGGGCCGCAGTCGCAGGATCCACCATGTCGACTGTCAAGGCGTTGCAAGGGAAGTCGGAAGAGGCTCTTAGGAAATAAGACAAGTCTATGTGCGGTCCAGTCGATGCTGGACCCACATCGGCTAGAAGGACTGGTGAGGGAGGGAGGCGGGGACGGGCTTGAGGCCGACAGGCCCGTTGCCGGCTAGTCGATGGTACATGATACGACACGCTTAGACGCCGACCTGCCGTCAGATGCGGTGGGCAGGGTGCAATACCGCAGGGATTGAGACTTCTCCAGCGCGAAGTCGATGGAGTTATTTACCAGCGGGACAGCCGCATTGGCTGGCTTATCATCCTTAATTTAGACTCGGACAAACACTTGCAACGAAGCGATGATTGGAGGTCATGATCGAAGTTGCAAATCGAGCCAAGGCACTTTGGCATGTATTCCTGACAAGAATACTAGTTTAGGGGCCACGGAAAGTTCTTGCGCTAGCCCTCTGAGAGAAAACACAGGACAGGCAAAGATACGCATAGGGTGGGCGTTTCATACAACCCGACTAGATTTAGGCACTGCCATGCAAAAAGAAAGTAACCTTTGTGGCAGATTTCCTAGCAGCGTCATAGAGACCGCAGCAGTTTGCAATACGTGTCTGCATGGCGAACCCGCTCTAGGTTCTGCCAAAGGATAGTCCATTACCGGAGCGGCCGAGCCCCTAGTCCTTTCCCAAGACGGGAGGGGAGGTAGTCAGCATGAAAAGGCTAGCCGAACACGATTCCGTCCGTCAGCATAAAGATTAGGCTCCCCGCCGCCTCATCCGCGAATGCAACGAGGTATGGATGGGGCCTGCACGAGGACGGGGCTAGAATCGTATCAGCGGGAAGCGAAGAGCCGCTTGAGCACAAGCGGGCTTCCAAGGCATGGAGGAAAAAAAAACCCCAAGGCTGCCAAAACGTGGGGTGCAGGTAGGGGTTCGGTTCAGGTCCAGGGTGAGCCATCAGGACACCAAGCAGCTTTAACTGAAGGGATATGGTGTTGACGCTCTGGCAGGTAATCCAGGCTAGGTATAGAGGTATAGATAACTAGATAACCCGAGTTCCGCCAGACTGCAGGTGCATGCCTGCCTGGGGCTTACGTACGCCCACAAGGCTTTGTTTGGGGACGGCCAAGTCATTTCAGGGCAGATACTGGTGCTGGCGGCCAGTAAGTAGCTGGCATTGGAATCTTCGAGCAATAAGGCCCCGTCTCCACTACTGACTGGCTGCTCATGCTGCAGATGCCGCAGGTGCTGCTACACCTCCACCAGTAATCCAAGGAAGAATACGCGATTGAATAGGCTGCTCGCGGCTGCCACTGTGGCCGGGCCAATCCCGCTCTGCACTTGGCACGCTATTGGCAGCCAATGACTGCCATGGCGGACCTCAGCGGCATAGACCGGCTTTTATGGGCTTTTTTTTTTCTCCTTTGGGGGCTGGCTGTGACCTCCTGCTAGGGTGGAGGGTGGGGCCAGTAAACGAAACAGAATAAAGAAAAAAAAAAAAACTATCACGGCCGCAATTCTTACTCGCACCCGTTTCTTCCTTTCTCCCTCCCCGTGTCTTCAACCCGGTCGCTTCTCTTCGACCAAGCGCGCCCGCCTGCCAATCCTCCCTCCGGGGTGCTCCGTTTCCTTGCCCGTTCTTCATTCTTCTCTCCTCAGTTTGCTTTGGACCTTCGCCGGGCCAGTTTTTCCGTCGCTTGCTCCCACAAAAGGCCGCCGCCGAGAAAAAGTCCCCTTTGGCTTCCTTCGTGCCAGATCGTCGCGCCCTGCCTTCGCACTTCCCGTCGCTGACCCATCCACTCACGCCCGTCTGCCGATCTCCCCCTGACGTGCGCCTTGAGGGTTTGCCAAGTGACTGTGGAAAGAAGTCTGTGACTCGATTCTCGATCATTGCCCTCGCGACCACAGCCAAAGACGGCCGTTCTTTGTCCGTTCTTTGCGCCGAAACCAACCTCCCAACCTCGGTCCAACCTAGGCACGATTTCATCGCCAAATAGCCTCCTCCTACGCGAGTCAACGAGCAAGTCCACCGCGCCCAAAAAACTCTTCGACTCGGCCAACCCAAAAGCAGCAGGAAAAACCCTCTAAAGAAAGAACGAACGAAGCCGTCCGTCCACCCTCCGATCCATCCGCCGCCGCCCCGGTAGCCTGGCTCTGTCGTTGCGGTACCTGTGTCTTTGACTAGTCATGGCTATCCCGCTACAGTTCGCTACCCGGACCCTGAAGGACATCCGTGTCTTCGACGCGGATCCGGTCTACGCCGACCTTCCGGGCTTCGACAAGCCCACGGGCAACCTGCGGACCTGTGTCTACTCGCCCTGCGGTCGTTACTTTGCCTGGGCCTCTAACGAAGTCGTCAAGGTGACCGATACGGCATCGGGCCAGGTCCTGCTGTCGCTGGCAATCCCCAACGTCTTCGAGCTTGGCTTCTCGCCGCGGGGCACCTACTTCAGCACCTGGGAACGCCCATCCAAGGACGAGGCCGGCGATGCGACCAAGAACTTCAAGGTCTGGCGCACGGTCGAGGATATCGCTGACGGGGCCGAGAGGCAGCCGCTGGGCCGCTTTGTCCAGAAGTCGCCCAACGGCTGGAACCTCCAGTACACGGCCGACGAGAAGTTCTGCGCCCGCATGGTGACCAACGAGGTCCAGTTCTTTGAGGCTCACGATCTGGTCACCGTCTGGAACAAGCTCCGGGTTGAGGGAGTCTCGGACTTTGCGCTGTCGCCTGGAAAGGCACATGCGTTGGCGGTCTTTGTCCCAGAACGCAAGGTGCGTGCTTGTGGTGCTCCTGTGGGGTGCAAGGGCATGGCTTGGCCGCCGCCGCCACGATGTCTGAGCGACTCCGCCTCCCCGTCTGCCTGTCGTATCCGTGTTCCCAAGTGCTGACTTGTGCGATTTCCTCCTTCGCAGGGCCAACCCGCCGCCGTCAAGGTCTTTAACGTTCCAGCGTTCAACGCCCCTGTCTCACAGAAGACCTTCTTCAAGGGAGACAAGGTGCAGCTGAAATGGAACTCGCTAGGCTCCAGCCTCCTCGTGCTGGCCCAGACGGACGTCGATAAGTCGAACAAGAGCTACTATGGAGAAACGAATCTGTACCTGCTCAGCGTCAACGGCACTTTCGACGCCCGCATTTCCCTGGACAAGGAGGGACCCATCCATGACGTTTCCTGGTCCCCCAATTCGAAAGAGTTTGGCGTGATCTATGGGTACATGCCGGCCAAGACCACCATCTTCAACCAGCGCGCAGTTGCCACGCACTCGTTCGCCATCGGCCCGCGCAACACCATCATTTTCTCGCCCACGGGCCGGTTCGTGTTGGTAGCCGGATTCGGCAACTTGGCTGGGCAGATTGACGTCTACGATCTGGAGAGGGATCACCGCAAGCTCTGCACCATCGAGAGCGGGAACCCGAGCGTGTGCCAGTGGAGCCCTGACAGCCGCTACATCATGACGGCCACGACGTCGCCCCGCCTGCGCGTCGACAACGGGGTCAAGCTGTGGCACGTGAGCGGCAAGCTCATGTACAGCGAGGACATGGTCGAGCTGTACAATGTCATGTGGCGACCGGTGCTGCCGGAGAAGCTTCCCACGGGCGACGCACTGCAGCCCGTCCCAGACCCTCATTCTTCTGCTGCCACTTTCCTGAGCACGGTCAAGACGCCATCCAAGCCCGCTGGCGCTTACCGGCCCCCTGGCGCACGGGGCACCACGACCCCGCTCCATTTCAAGCGTGAAGACGAGGGAGGCGCGGCGCATTCTGTTAGCAACGGGGTGTCGCAGCTCAACCTCAACGGAGGGATATTCGGGCGCCCGCGGAACCAGGTTCCAGGCGCCGAGTTCGCGTCTGTTCCCGGGGCAGTCGCGGTCTCGGTGCCCGGCGCGGATCCGGTGGACGGAGACGACGGCCTCTCCAAGGCGGCGTCCAAGAACAAGAAGAAGAGGGCGAACAAGAAGGCGAAGGATGCCGAGGGCAAGGCCGCCGCCGGCGAGGGCGGCGCCAGCATTTCGCTGCCGGCGCCGGATGGCACGGATCCTGCCCTGATGAACGGCGGGCGCAGCCCTGAGCGCAACTCTAGAGGCTTCCCGCCTGGCGGGCACTCGCGCAGCCACTCACGCAGTAATGCCGGTGGTGGCCGCAGCCGTAGCAACACGTATCGGCAGGGGATGGGCGGCTCGGACTCGCGGCCCCGCTCGGTGTCTCGGCATCGGAACAACCGGCTGCCGCCAGCTGTGCAGACCAGCCTTCAGGGGGCCGGGCCGCCGCTCCCCTCTCCGATCGCGGAGACGGCCAACCCTCTGGCCAAGAAGCAGCGCGGACTGCAAAAGAAGATCCGGGCGATCGAGGACCTCGAGATGCGACTCGCTAGCGGCGAGAAGCTCGAGGACACGCAGATGAAGAAGATCGGTACCAAGGCAACCGTGCTCAGAGAGCTCGAAACTCTAGAGAAGGAGATCGGCAGCCACTAAATGACTGCAGCACTCAATAGCTTTGGTTGCTGGGTTTCTTGGCGTATCCAGGAAACCTGTCCTCGGGCGATTCCGCCGCTTGCTTAACAGCCTGGGTCGCCGCTATACAGTCCGAACCGTAGAGACTGGTTAAATCAGCGAAGAACCTTTTGACTGAAGTAACCTCTATTTTGGATGACAGTACCCCGAGAGGCCTGGCTTGACGAGGTTGTCCACAGCTGCAGATGTGTTTCCCGGAAAGCTAGCTTCCATGCTGTGGAGAGCAGCGTATTGAAGCTGCCGTTGCCACAACAACTCACTCTATTATACACTTAATTTTTTTTTTCAATGTTATACCGCAGTGATATGGCGTAGCAGGCTGCCTGCTCAGCTAGGCGCATTTATTGGCGCAGAAGGTCAACGGTAGGCCCGTATAGTTGTACCTCTCCCCGACAAGTCTGCAACTTCCCGAGGGGGCTGTTCACATGTGATGCAGAAGAGGCGGCCGGCAGCCAAGAGGTGCGACGTCTGGCAAGCACAGGCCCGAGTGGCGGGCGAGAAACTGATGGAATGTGGGTGGGTGTGAGGCCCTCGTGCCCTCCTGTAGGACCAAGAGGATATCAAGCAATTCTCAATGGTATTCCAACATGCTGGAAACAGGTGGGGGCTTCGATGGCTGGGGTGTCTCCCCACTGGATCTCACTCATTCCCACTACCGGACCCTCCCCGCGCTTCGCCTGGGCCCTTGCCTTCCCCACAGTTCGGGCGGTTTAGTCCCGAGCTCCATTGTTAGACCCAGGTGGCGGGCACCGAAAACAGGACCAACAGCTGTTTTTGCCAAACACGAGTTGGCGGAAAACGTATCTCGCATCTGTGCCCTAGACTTACACCTAGGTAGGTACCTAGGCAGGAACGCCTGAGGCAACGTTGCGGCGCCGGTGCAACCATGGGCGAATGCTCGGTCTCATCTGTCACCCCCCATGTCTTGCTACCAGGCCAGGTTAGGCAGCTCGAGCTGCGTCTGTGCCACGCGACGATGCGGGCATATTCCGGTGATTGGTGCCTGCGAATAAGTGCTTGTTTGAAACCATGGAAGCAAGGGATCAGCACCAAGTCCTTTTCCACTCATTGGCTACCTACCCACCTCCCCGTATTCAGCTCCCGCCCGTGTCGCACAGAGGAGAGGGCGTCGGGGTGTGGTCACGCCGACGGGGGATCACTCCCATGGTCAGCAGAGAGATGCGGGGACTGTGCAACCTGCGTTTGGAAGGATTTGACGTGGTTTGACGCCAGGTGTGTGGCAGGAAAAGATGACCGCGCAGAGCAGAGGGGAGGGGAGGGGACATTGGGATATGAAATGTCGGTGCGACGCCGTTCGTTCTTCCGAGCTCGAGGCCCTCGGCCTTTTTCCATCGTCGCGCTTTGTGTTCAGAGGTATCCTGTCCTCGGCTCTGACGCCATCATCCCATTGAGCACAACCTGGAAGACGCGGCAAACGCGTCACGGCCAATTCATTTCGGTGGGCTTCCCGTGCACGTCCTTCGTTCTCGCTTCCTTGCTTTCCAACCGGGCTTCATTACTTGGGCGAAGAGGGGGGCGGAAAAAGCACGCCGAAGATCTAGCGGGCTGGTATACAATGAGCAAGGGTCTTTGACCTTCCCCAAATCGAGAAGCAGTTCCTCATACTCGAGATTGGCCTCGCGTCGAACCGCCGCATCACGACTTACTATAAACTCACCCGGCCGACCCGATCAGCTCGGGGCGGGAGTCTGCCCAGACTGACCCAATAAGAAGGACCGCCGACATGGCGATATGGAAGCGCAAAATCACCGTCAGTGACGACGCCGTCACGGGTGCGGTTCAGCTCACCACCAGACAATCCCTCGTCCCCAACCTGCTCGGTAAGATGGCCCCTGACTGGAGAACTACGCTATGAGGCGATGTGTGGTTAACAGGGAACCAAACACCGCAGTCACCATCTTGTTTTTCCTCTGGGGCTTTGCATACGGTAAGCGGTGACCACCGCTATCTCGCCTCCTATTCCATGTGTGAGAAACATCCATATTGCTGACGAGAAACCCCGACGTAAATACAGGCCTGCTCGATGGTGAGTGATCGAGCGTACTCGCTGACACGACATGTCGCCCGTTACTTATCCCCTCGGTATCTACCTTATTCCAGTCCTCAACGCCCACTTCCAGAGCTCGCTGCACCTGACCGGCAGTATGAGCGCCGGCCTCTCGTCGGCCTACTTCGGCGCCTACTTCATCTGCCCGCCCACCATCTCGGGCTGGATCCTGCGCCGGTTCGGCTTCCGCGTCACCTTCATGACGGGGCTGGGCGTGCTCGCCGTGGGCTGCCTGCTGTTTTGGCCGAGTGGGTTGCGGGAATCCTTTGGCGGGTTCTGCGGTTCCATGTTTGTGGTTGGTGCTGGGCTGGCGACGCTCGAGACTGCTGCCGATCCGTACGTTTCTTCCCCGTGTGCTCTTTTTTCCCTCGTGACTAACCAGCTCGCTGTGGTTTTCGCCCGCCCGTTGCTAGATTCCTGTCCATCTGCGGGCCGCCTCGCTATTCCGAGGTTCGGCTGAACCTCGCCCAGGCCATCCAGGGCGTGGGCTCGTTTGGTGAGTCTCCGCCAGCTATTGTTGCCGGAGGGAGGTTTTCCGGTGATGGCTGATACACTGCTGACCATGCTTGATGATCCTTCCCTGCCAGTCGCCCCTCTCCTGGCTTCTCGCGTCTTTTTCGCCAACACCATCGATACGAGCGAGGGCTTGAAGAACGTGCAGTGGGTATACCTTGGCGTCGCGGGCTTCGTTGCTCTCCTCATCGTCCTGTTCTTCCTGGCGCCCATGCCCGAAATCACCGACGCGGACATGAACGCCCAGGAGGGCGAGATCGGCCAATCGGACCCGGGGCCGTTTCGAAAGCAGTACAACCTGTTCCTAGCCATCTGGTCTCAGTTCTGCTATGTTGGCGCGCAGGTTGCGGTTGCGGTATGGGCGGGAGCGACTCCCTCTTCCTCTTCCTCTTCCTCTTCCTCTTCCTCTTCCTCTTCCTCTTCCTCTTCCTCTTCCTCTTCCTCTTCCTCTTCCTCTTCCTNTCCTCTTCCTCTTCCTCTTCCTCTTCCTCTTCCTCTTCCTCTTCCTGGCTTTCTCGCTGTCAAACCCACGCATGCTGATATGTTCCCTTGTATCACCGCAGAACTACTTTATTCAGTTTTGTGTTGAAGCCGGCCGGGATAAAGCTCAAGGCTGTAGGTGCGCACTTATAACGCTGGCGTGGGCGGCGGTTGACTAACAGGCCAATGTGCTCTCCCCACAGCCGATCTGCTCGCCCTGGGCCAGGGGCTGTACGCGCTCAACCGCTTCCTCGCCGGCCTGCTGATGACGATACCGGCGGTGCGGCCCCGCTACATACTCGCCATCTACCTGGGGCTCTGCTTCGTCTTCGTCACGGCGGCCATGAACACGGCGGGGACGGTGTCGATCGCGATGCTGATTCTGGTGCTCTGCTTCGAGTCGGCCTGCTTCGCCACCATCTTCACCCTCGGCCTGCGCGGCCTGGGCCGCCACACCAAGATCGGGGGCTCACTCCTGGTGGCGGCCATCTCTGGAGGCATGGTCTTCCCGCCCATGACGGGTGCCGTCATGGATGCGAGAGGGGCACACGTCGCCATGGCGATTCCCATGATGGGCTACATCTTGGCTTGGATGTGGGTTTATCTAGATTTGTCTCCGACCCAGCCTTCTCATTCAGTTACCTGGCTGACAATACCGCTTTTCAGCTATCCTCTATACGTCAACGTTTGGAACAAGGAGGTCATGGATGTTCATAGAGACACCACATATGGCATCGAGCCCGCCACCAGCGAGGTCAATAAGATGGAGAGCCAGGAAGCGTCGAACAGGGGAAACAGTCGCGGGGACGCAGCGACTGACAACAAAGCTTGATGCTGAGTCGCTGATGCGAAATAGGCAGCGGCAGGGTTTACTGTGGAAATATTTTTGGAGTCAAGCACCTAGGCAGGCAGGTGATTGATTTAGGATTATTTCGGGACCTGACGTTGGGATATCAACCGGCACCGCCGAGGTGCCGACTTCCAGATCTTTTTTCTTCAAGAGCGAGTATATCACAGAGGGGCGAACCCAAGGGTTCCCATTCAACATGCAGGACGCCGTCACCCTAACGGTAGTTCGAGGGCATATGTGAATAGGGTGGTATGCGCTTGCAGGCGACAGAGAGTCTCGCCCGTCCTGGATCAAAGAACGGGAGGGGAAGATGATGGATAAACTCGTCCACCAAACCACCCACCAGTACCCATCTCTCAAAGGAGCCCGCAACCCGCTTCTGCACGTCGAGCGACCTGACGCAACCAGACGAACGAATCCTCGCTCTCCCAGGCGGCCACCACAATCTGCTGGCGTCGCTTCTCGATAGTGACGGGCCGTCCTGACTGGCTGGGCCCGAGGCGAATGCCACCACACGGGGGAGCATCAATATCGACAGGCGAACGTCGTCCCGCCAAGAACCGCGCGCGGCACCGACTAGAGAGGACAGATTAGGAGGATGGCGGCCAGCCAGTGTGGTCGCGTCGCTCGCATGTGATATGAAAACGGAGGGTGGATGGATGGATGGGGTGGTCGGGTGGTGCATGGTTCGGGCTTAAAATACAAAAAATCTGTAATAGCCGTTAAGCAGGTACCACCCACCCACCTAATCCCCAACAAAAATCAAAGAGGGGAAGATGTCCAGGGCTCTGCTGCTTCTTGTGCACTTCCAGTCGTCCACGTGAGTCTGTGAGCGAGCTCTTTTTCCCCTCCTGAGCTCCATGTCAGGGTGGTCTCCCCACCGGCTGTAATTGGACGAGGGGCCCGACCTTTCGACGGCCAGGACTTTTGATCAATTGATCCATCGTTTTGCCTCCCCCGCCCTTGGGCCAGTCTGGTCCAACGATAGCTCTCCGCGGGCCTGGATTAGGCTCCCCGGAAGACTTAGCCTAGGCAGGTGCCTAAGGGGTAGGGTGCTTTTGTCTGACGATGTTAGAGTTGCAAAGAGCACATGCAGAAGCTCCTGTCCTTGTCGCCACGGGACCAGCGAGCAGGGAAGAATTGGGCAGGGGAGAATTGGAGATGGTGTAGTCGCTTGTGGCTGTTCCTTCCTGCTTCCCTTCTCCGCACCTGCCTTGATTTCGATACCCGTAGGGAAGAAAAAAACAAACGAGAAGAAAAAGGAAAGACCAAGCCAGGAGATTCTAATCAATCGCATTTCCACACCCGTCCTTTCTTCTTTGCCTTCCCCCGCCGTTTTCCCACGTGTCGCCATCCGCCACGGTCAAATCTGCCTTTCCGAAAGCTACCTTGGGTGCTAGCTAGGGTAGTCGCGGACTGCCGGAGCTGACAGGTGCCCCTTTCCTTTCGTGGCCGAATTTGGGAAATTGTTGATGTCCACATGACTATCAAAAAAATCGAACGGGTTGGGTTGTGCTGTTGGCCCGGGCGGGCTGTTTTGTCACCGAAGAGCTGCCCCCACACCGCGACGCACAACCACAACAGCAGCAGTCCACAGCCGTCCTTTTGAGTTGTAATACCGCCTTTTTGATTTGCGCGTGTTTTTTTTCCCCCCTCCTACTTGAATGCTGGTGGCGTCTTGCTACTGTGCCCTTCCTCTGCCTGTTACTTTTCCCGTTCCTGTTCTCTGACCACCATCACTCCCCTCGTCGTCCCATCCCCACGCTCACTTGCCCGAGGCATACCTCATTGGCCTGTGCCGTCTTGGGGTGCCAAACTACAGCAAAGCGGCCAGCCAGGCCTGTGGAGCACGCAACGCTGGCACCACCACCTCCGTCTGGCAATTGGGCCTGACACGCGGTCCGGATGACCACCCCAAGAGGCGTGGCATCCACCCTCCAGAACCCCAACCCCTAGCCGGCCACAAACCCACTCAGCGGCACCGGTATCCCGTCTCCGTCCGCTAGCAAACCCACTCATCCCGGCCACCACCGCCGCTTGCTGTGTTGGCCTGGCCCGTTCCAGGGGCTGCGTTCCCACGGGCGAGGGGGCGTTTAATCAACACAACCGATCTCGAGGTGCAGATCCGCTCCATCCCCGCATCCTTATCACAATCGCTCGGGTAAAAAAAAAGGGGGGGTGGGCAGAGAGGAAAAAAAAAAAAAACAGCCCTGAAGAAAGGGTAGCAAGACTTGCAGCTAAAACCACAGCAGCAGTGGCAGCAGCAGCAACGGCGCCCAACCTAGACGGTGTGCTGCCACTTCCTCCACCACTGAACTCCTCTTTTTTTCGCCTCTTCCACTCGTTTGTTTATTGATTCGCCCATAAACCCTCTGCCCGTCTTTACTTCCTCCTGTCGGATGGAGGCGGCCGGGGCTGTCGCGGTTGGCAGCACCACCAGCACCACCAGCCTCAAGCGCTTTGCTGGCCAGAGCGTCGAGGGACTGCTAGCGCTGCGGTCTCTCATTCTCGGGGTTAAGGACAAGGATTCACCTGACACGCCCCCGCCAAGATCTGTCCGCATCCTCCTCGAGTCCGCCCACCGCCTCAAGGGTGCTCTCGACAAGCTGCCGGTATTTCTGGGGCGCTTACCTCTGGTCCTGACCGGGTCGTCCTCGTCGCCGTCATCGTCGTCCCCCAACTCTGCCACCAGCTCCGACAATGCCGTTGCCGGCACATCTGCTTCCTCGAGCGCCCCTCAAGGCGCAAACGCCCGCCCGCATGAAGAGCTTCGGTTGGCTCTGGTCCCCTTGGATCTTCAACTCCGGGCCTGCGTGGCCGAGATCCGGCTTGTCGTCGACGGACTTCGAACCCAAGTCGCCGACGATTCAGGGAGCTTCAGGCAGTCTTGGAAAAAGATCGAGGCTGCACGCGATGGCACCTTTGAGGAGTTTGCCGGCATCTTTATTTCCCAAGAGCAGGGTCTGGATAACGTCTTCAAGAAACTCGATCGGTAAGTGTGGCTATTCGGTGGGTCGCTGGATCCCTCCTAAGAAAGGCTCGCCTGCTTACAGCCAGATGCCGGAACCCCGTTGCCCGCTTTGAAGCCAGCTGGATTTGTTTGCTCAGGGAAAGCTGGAGTCGGTGGCACAAAACGTCGGCGCTAGTGGCGTAAGCTCGGAAGCTGGTGGCGATAAACTGTCGACGTCAGACACGGAGGTGGCAGCCGACGACATCAGCTCGACTCGCTCCGAGGCTGCCGAGAGCGCCGTTGCCACCAAGGCTACGCTCACGGTAGGGAGAACGAGCCTGAACAACGGCGACGGCAGCGGGTGCGTTCATGGCACCCTGGGGAGACAGCAGCACCGTGGCTCAAAGTACCACTACTCCTGCGAGGCCGTCAGCGGCATCGACGGCGCCTCGGAGGAGCGAGAAGACGGTGCCATCGGCTGCATGTACTGCGGCAGGAGCTTCGCACACGATGATGAGACGACGATTCATCGACTTGGCTTCCACATCGTGCGGGCCCACGGCTTCGGGTTGTGTAATCTCAACTGCACATTCGAGACCAGATCCGAGCTCCTCGGCCATCTCAAATCTTTCCACGCCTGGTCCCGCGGCGGGCGGGGCGACCAGGACGAGACCGAAGACGCAATCCTGGACCGCTACTTCCTCACGCAGAAAAGATCGACTCCCAGGTGCGCCAGGCTGCTCGATCTTGAAGATGGCGACGTACACACCCCCCGCGGCATGAGGGAGGACGGCGAGGAGACGGGCCTACTGAACTTGCTGGTTCTCAACGAGATCCTGCGTGTTGCGAATCTGGACGTCAAGATGGACGCGCCCAGACCGTCCACGACGACCGTCGACCCGGGAGAGACCCAGCTGGCACACGAGCTCTGCGTCGCGCTTTCTCAGCTGGACAGGATGACTTTAGAAGCGCATGCGAATGCCAACTCGACGGCAACGGCGGGCGCGAGTAACGGATCAGCCTCGGCAGCGGCCGCTGAGGGAGAGAAAGGCCAGATCACCAGCAACGGGCCGGGCCCCGTAGGTCTTAAGATGGAGGTCGACCTGGATGAGCTATTGTACCACGCTGCGTGTGTGCAGCAGGAGCTGGCTGTTTCCAGCGGTGGCGAGGATGTGCTCCGACACGAGGCATTGTACTCTGCCGATCAGTACCGCATCGACGACCTCGTGTGCATGTACTTCCCTCCACGCGCCTCGCCCGACCGCCACCGCGCCTGGTACGTTCGTCCGGTCGAAGCCGGCCCAGGCGTTCCCGCGTCCATCGTGACTGCTTTCAACGACAGCCTAAAGGGGCTAGGGCTCACGAAGCTCGAGCCGGCGGGACCGCTTCGGACCTTTCGCGACGCGATCCGCGTGTTGGGTCGAACTCACATGGAGACCACCGGGGTTAAGACCTACGTAGCGATCATGCCGCAGCTGCTGCGGGTATCGAAAATACTGTTGCGGCAGGACAGGCGGCCACCCGCCGCACCTACGCACTCGCTTGGCTGGGACACCGGCGTCCCGCGGCAGACTAGGATGCTGCCCATTCGTTCCAACACGATGCCACTGCTCCACCAGCCGATGCTCTGGCGGTCGCAGCAGCGACTGCGAGAAGAGGATCAAGGACAGCAGGAGCTGCGTGCGGCGAACTTGGCCCTCCTCATGCAGATACAACAGCGCGACGCGCACCGGCCTGCTACCACGACCAGGGAGCGGCGGCTGCGCTGGATCACGGACGGCGGGCTGGATTGGTGGTTCCTCGGAATGCTAGAGCGATCCGCTTCCTTTCGCCGGCTCGTGCGCAGCGGCAAAGCAATCCCCGCCCCGTCTAGCAGGAAGTCCCGATCAAAGACAGGGGACTCCAGCAGCGTCACGGCAGACGCGGGCAAGACGAAGCTGGCACCGTACGCCTGGGCCGTGGCCCTTCTGAGCTCTGCGGGACTACCGCACGGCGGCGGCCAGAGGAACGGCCGGTCAAATATCGACCGAGCTATGGCCAGCGGGAACGGCAGCAGGGTCGGTAGCAACGGCGGCCTGTCACGGACCCTCTGCAACCCCAGGGGCCCTGCATCGGCCGCAGTGTGCCTCAACAAGGGCGACAGCGGGCCGGGGTCGGCAAGGTCGGTAGGAGGGAACGACTACCGCCAGCAGGCCGGTCAACCGCAACAGCCGAGACAGCAGCCGCCTCAACAACAGTCACTCCAGGCGCAGCAAGGCCGCCAAGAGGCTGATCGGCTCATTCCCAACGGCAAAGGGAAGGAGAAGGAGGGCATTGTAGGCCAAGGCCTCCAGGGAATCTTATCCACTGAGGTCAAGGTCGAAGAAAACGAGGAAGAGGATGAGAACGACGACCACGACCACGACGAAGACGATAATGACGGTGAAGACAATGATGAAGATGACGAGATCTCTTTAGACGACGACTCGTGGGAGTCGTCATCGTCGGGATGAAGTCTTGCCTTGTGGTTTATGGACTGATGATTATTTGTTTGGTGGTTATAATGGCATTTGGCATTCGGGTGTATGAAAAGAAAACAAAAAAGGTGGGGGAAAAAGTTTGAAGGATGAAAAGACCAAAAACGCTACCGGGCAGAAAAAAAAAAAGAAAGAAAAGCAGCCAAGGGTGGGGATTATTCCTCGTTGCGGCTTGAATGAGAAGGTGGCAGAAAAAAAATGGCAAGAAGGGAAAAACACGCAACCTTCTCTTTCTCATCGGGGGCGCGTCCTCGGCGGTTGGAGACAGGCTTTGCTTTAATGTGGCAGGTGGATGGCAGCTAAATTGTCTGCTAGCTAAAGGAGGGGAGGGGCTTGGGAGCAAGCCGAGCTTCCTAACTACAACGGGCAAGACTGCTCGTTCTTGTACAAGACTCCAAGCTGAATACAGAGCTTCATCATTCCACCTGTTGCTCGTTTGGGCAGCACACGAGTTCGGTCCGACATACAATTCAACAGAGGCACGAACTGAGCCTGGCATTACCATGCGACAAAAGAACATCTAACAAAGCCTAGACAGTTCCTAGACCGACCGACATTCTCTTCCTCCTCTTCTTCCTATCTGTTTTCAACTTCAAGGCCTCACAGCATCCGGAGGCGGAGTCCAGCTACCATTAGCGTGCCAGATGCCCGCCCTCGTATAATCAAGCGCCTCGCCGTCCCACGTGTACGCGAATCGGAAATACTCGGGCAGGTCGCCTCCGGGCTTGCGGGCCCAGACGAACCCCTCGCCGATGGGCCCGCCGCGGCCCGGGGCCCGGGGCTCGGCGAACACGGAGCGGTGGCGCTCGACGTCGTTGACCATGACGCTGATGCCGTCGGCCAGCGGCGGCGGCGGCGAGGCCCAGGCGAAGGAGATGCTCCAGATGCTGGTGCTTGTGCCGTCGGCCAGCACGCCGCCGCCGGTGCCGGAGGGGGTCTTGATGACGGGCGCCGCGGCCAGGACGGGCAGGGCGGCGGCGGCGGCGGCGGAGCGGCGCGAGGCGGTGCGCAGGATCGGGTCGAAGCCGCGGCGGGCGACGTTGTTGACGAACAGGCCGAGGAGAAGACCCTGCGCAGCCAGCGAGGCGCGCGTCTGGACGGCGGTGGCGGGGAGGAGGAGAAGCGAGACGACGTAGGGCGGCGGATGCAGCTCGAGCCCCCAGACGGCGGGCGTGGTGACGGCTACGAGGGCGATGGCGGCTATTAGCCCTGCGTAGAGGACCAGGAGGCGGCGGAGGCGGCCCTCGGCCCAGAAGGCGTAGGCCTGGAACGCGGCGGCGACAGCCGCGAGGGTCAGGACAATGATGCCGACGACGGTGGCGGCCGTGGTGGCCGGCGGCTGGCGCAGCAGCAGCAGGTCGTCGCTCGATGTCGACGACAGACGCGAGACGGGCGCCACGACGACGCCGCTCAGGGTGTAGTTGGCCAGCGCGCCGAGCCAGAGCGGCAGGAGCCAGAGCAACAGCTTCTCGACCGGGGCGCGCAGCGGCAGGAGGCCTGTGCGGGCAAAGCTGCCGCCCAGGGCGCGGCGGACGCAGATGTGGTACACGACAGCGGCGACGAACAGGGCGGGCAGCAGGCGGGCCGACAGGATCGACAGCAGCTCGGGCAGCACAGCGACCGAGTGGCGCGAGACCGGGGGCGGGTCCGAGACGAGGCCGACGTGGGCGAAGACGGCGGCGAAGGCGGTGAAGAACAGCAGCGGCGGGTGCGTGACGAAGACAACGAGGAGGGTGGAGAAGAACAGGTCGATGAAGAGCAGGGCGCCGCGCGGGTCGACGCCGCCGCTGCAGCCGCCGCTGTCGACGGCGAAGGCCAAAGGAAAATACGAGTCGAAGGCGACGGACCGCACGCCGTGGCGGTCCGAGGCCGCGAAGACGTCGGCGGGGCCGAGACGCCGCACCACGCCGCACCCTCCGCCCGCGTTGCTGACCACGCCGGCGTGGATGGCGGCGGCGCAGACGAAGGAGTCGCCGCGGTAGTAGGCGTCGCCCACCACGAGCGGGCCCTCGCCCACGACGGCGGCGCCGACGGACCGTGGCTCGGCCAGGAGCGCGCCGGCGCAGCCCGCCGGGCAGTGGAAGGCGAGGGTGCTGTTGGCGAAGGGGCGGCAGTCGAAGCCGTGGAGGCCGCACTTGTTGCCGCGCGGCCAGAGCGTGTCGGCGCAGTCGAGGTGCACGACGGGGACGGGCTGCTGGCCCGGCGAAGGCGCCGCGGTGGTGCCGACGACCGAGTGGCCGATGACCAGGGGCAGCAGGAACAGCGTCAGCCAGCAGGCCAGGAACACCACCAGCAGGGCCAGCCTCCGCCCGGGCGTGGCGAACTTGCGCTCCAGCCAGAGCACCGGCTTCTCTTGCCAGTCCGCCTTGACCGGGCTGATGGAGAGCACCAGCGGCGGGTCGGGCCCGTCGAGCCGGACCCGGCCGAGGAGCCCCCGGACCCTCGCGGCGAGCTTGGCTGGGCTGGGCAGGAGATGCGCCATCCGACCGCCTCCACCAGCACTTCCGCCAGCATCGGGGCCAGCGCGCGTCGGGCCGCCTCCACCGAGGCGCCGCTTGCCGAGAGCCGAGGCCATCCCCACAACCTTTGGCCACTGCCGGCCAAGACGGCCCCGCCAGTCGAGCTTGGCATTGGCAGCACGTCCAGCTCTAGGCGCTGTCGTCGTCGCAGCCGCAGCCGCAGCAGCCGCCGCTGTCACCTCTTCCTCTTCGTACTCGAGGTTGAAGGCACCCGGCGACAGCAGCTGCGCCTCCTCGTCGTCCTCGTCCCTCAGCGCGTAGTAGTCGCCGTTGGTCGTCGGCTTGAGGTGCTCAGGGCGCGGCTTGTCGTCATCATGGTGAGCCTCCTTGACGTCGATGCGATCGCCCCCCTCATCGTCGCCGCCCATCCTCCTCAGCTCTCTTGGCGCCGCGGGCAGGGTTGCGTTTTATTATCCAGTTGGTAGCCAAAGATACGGATTGGCGCCAGCACCAACGCGCGCGCCGGCATTGGGTCTGAGGACCGAGCCGTCGGGGTCTTTTTCTGTGGTAAGAGAGCGCGACCAGCCGTGTAAAATACCACCGGATGTCAAAAGCGGAAACTGCAGCAACGCTGACCTGGAGCTCCCAGGGCTGTGAGAGACAAGAAAATCCGTAACGGATCGATAACAAGGAAAAAAAAAAATCCAAGGCTAAACGCCCGGCCGGCCAAGAAGTCGAAAAAGCTCAGCAGCTTTGCCCGGACAGCTCGGTGCTCTCCCCCATGTTTTCCCGCACCTTATTCAAGGCATTTATCGTCCAGACGGCCCATGCGCGCTCCACGGCCTGCGAACTGGCCCTTGGAGGCAGGGGTCGCCTTCCCTGGTTTCGTTTCACGTGCACCAGCTCAAAAGCTCACCATTGCCACCGAGTCAAGAGGCTCGATGCCAAGCCCTCCAGGGTGTGTGTCCGTTTTAATGCTCTGGCTCAGCTACCATCCCGCCACGATTCCCACGTTGCATCGTCTGTCTGCATTTGGTATTGAATTGGATTTTGTTCTTCTTTCTTTTCTTTCTGTTCGTACACTTCCGACCGTCATGAAAAAAAAAAAGAGCCCCACCAAAAGAGATCTACAAAGCGAGTGGAAAATAACACGCCGAAATTATCCTGATCTCATCAAAAGCCCAAACCGCCCTCCTACATACTCCCGGAGCGTATTCTCTAAGCCTCGATGAAACCCTTGATGTTCTTCAGCCACGCGAGGTACTCCCTCTGCTCCTTGACGTCCATGTAGTCGGGCACAAACACGGCCAGGGTCGTGTTGATGCCGCGCTCCTCCAGGTACTGCTCCAGCTGCAGCTGCAGCTGCTCGTCCAGCGTGCCGAACGACGGGCCCGGGTACACGTCCTGCGCCTTGTGCTCGATCTCGGCCGACTCGGCGTGCGCCTGCACCGCCTCCTTGTGGTAGAAGACGTTGCTGACCGCGATCTGCCCGTTGTGCGCCACCGCCTCGATCTCGAGCGCGCCGCTGTTGGGCTTCTCCACCACCACCGTCAGGTTGCACGTGATGGCCGAGTCGTGCGGCTGGTCAAACTCCTCCTCGCCGCCCTCCTCTAGCAGGTCCTGCGACTGCTGCTGCTTGCTCTCGGCCTCCTCGCCCTCCTCCGCGAGCGCGGGGTCGTCTTCGTACATGGGCTGCTCCTGGTCGAACGCGGCCAGGTCGGCGATGGAGAAAGTGACGGTGATCCTAGAAGAGGAAGAAATTGTGCGTGTTAGCCATCGTTTGCAGTTCTGCGGTATAAAAAGAAGAAAAAAGAAAAACATACGTCTCATTTCCATAGGTGCGGGTCAGCACAACCTTCTCCTGACCAGGAACGTCCTTGATCTCAAAGGGCCCGTTCTCGAGAAAGTCCTTGATGCTGGCCGGCTCCTCCTCGCTTTCCTTGACCTGGGATTCGAACTCGATCTCGCTCTCGAGCTTGGCCGCCAGGTCCCGCTCAACCTCGCCCGCCCCCGCCGCCGACCTCCTCAGGGCCGAGGTCGAGAAGGCGGCCGGTTGCCTGGCTGTCCTCAGCGCAGACGCGAAGGGGCTGCTGGTCTTGGTCAGGAAAGAGACAGAGGCTGACGGCCTGTAGATGGCGGCCGACGAGGCGCGGGAAAATGCGCGCGGCGCAGACCGAGCGAGGGTGCGTAGTGACATCATCTTGGCGAGGGGTTGTGCGCGCACAATCAAGCACACACAAGATGTTGCGGCGGGTATGCTGCTTTCGCGGTGTGGTATACGTGCCACAAGAGATCGAGGCGCTATAGGACGTTTGAGCCTAGACGGCGAGAAAACAAAATTTTGGAAGAGGGACCTGCTTAGAAAATCAAGAGCTCACACATTCGAGGTCCCCATTATTGGTCGAAGCTCCATGGATGGAAATTTTCCTCTAGACATCGAGAGGAGCCAATGGAACGGGCGCACAGTGGCCCACTTCAGCCAGACCTTGGAAGCCCCTCTTTGCGATAGGAGATAGAGACAGTGTAGAGGCCGTCATCTTACTGTAATTAGAACTGTAAGGGTATCGGTCTAGGGGCGGTTTTCTCAGCGACCACAACCTCAGCCGAAAAAAGGGCGGACCACCATGAAAGGCCGAGGAGAAGACCACACGGCTGGGTGTTTTGATAGAGCCGGATCGATAAGACTCGAGTCCAGAGCCATGGGCTAATGCCTTGCCCTCCGATCCCGGTCAAATCACCAGTATGCTAAAAGGAGGGCATGCAGTACAACCTGCTTCACGCAAATATGATGGAAATAGGGGACAAAATGACAGAAATCTTCGTTTTAAGCCTCTTCTTAGACCTCGGTCCGCTGGGTATCACTCATCATCTAAGAGCTCGTCTATCTCGCAAAATGCCAATCCTGGCATCGCCTGCCCTAAATAGGAGGAAAATTGGCCGTCCTGGCTTCACCAGCAGCAGTTACTTTGACCCACGCTAGGCTTGCGAGGTATGCCCACGATCCCTCCCACCTGTCCAGCGCGGCAAGGTTTTCCGCGCTTGTGAGATCAGGCATATCTGCAAGGAGCAGTAACGTATTAGTCCAGCCATTCATTACTTGCCCGTCTTGAATCCCGGGACGAAGGCGGCCGTTGAGAGTCAGTGGCCAGCACTTACAGAAGCCGTTTTTATACTCCTTCTCAAGTGAGACCATTTTCACTTTGAGCACTTCTTCCCTGGAGCTGGCACCCCTGCCAGGACGCCGGGCGCTCTTGACCTCGGCATACTCTTCATCGTACTGATGCACGAATCTAGAGGACCGAAAATCTTTGTGAGTACGAGAAAACAGGTGAGAAGCAAGGCTGGCATGGCATGGTGCTCGCGCGCCAAGTTTGTGCCGGCTTGGGATCCTCACTTTTTTACGATATCTTGCACCGCCTCCATGCTAAGGGGCTTGGGCAGACTGCTCTCTTGCACAGCATCCCTGAAGAAGGTCACCCGGGAGACTGAAGAATTCTGCCTGCATCAGCCCTGATTTCTTTTTTTCGGCGACAACTGAGGGCATGTAAAAAGCATACGTAAAGGCTGGTCACCCTTTTTCCTGGCCTGAGCGAGCTTTTCGAGCCTGTCGTCCCTCACCTGCGCCTTGTGAAGCCGCTTGGCATTGCGCGAGTTCTGGTGCAGGTTGTCCATGGCCCCATGTCGCTTTTTGGAGATCTGCTTGCGAGTCTTTTCCAGAGTTTTCGGCATTTTGGCGGTCGGATACGATGTGGCTGGTAGAAGTCTGCGTCTGGTCCGAGCTGGCGAGCGGTCAACTAATTGAGGCCAGTGCTGTTATACTCCTGGATGCCCTGCGACGGTGAGGAAATTCGATGTCAAGTGAGGTGGCCGCTGCTCGCTGCAACGATTCTCTTCACCCCGGAGTCAAAAATTTACCATTTTCGATGGCGAATGGCGGGGCTCGCGATGCCCGTGTGGGCCGTTGCTCTGTGGGGGCACGGGGAAAAGTACCGTCCAATGCTTGCTGGTCGTGGCTGGCACAGGGATGAGAATCGTCCGGACCCACTGCCGGGGCTGAGGGTTGCCTGGGGAATGCAATTCACGCTGCGACGCGACTGTGGAGGGCCTCTCCTGCCCCTGTCAATTGCTAAAGTGGATTTTCCCGCCGTCTTGGGTGGCTCAATAATTATCGAGCAGCTGCCCAGCGGCAAATCCGCGTCCTGTCTGCATCGAACAAACCACCAGCCAAGCTCCTTCGGCCAACGCCCGCGTCGCAATAGGACGAAGCCAACACCAACACGCCACGATTTCCGCTTGCGCATTGCCGTCCCAATCCGCCTCGTGCACCTGTGCTATCCCTTCTTGCTGTGTCGTGACCTCAGCCGCGGGAACTCCGTGTTTTTCTGCACAAGGAGGCAGACGCGTTCTGGCCTGCATGAGCCGGCCGTCACGCTGCCCCGCAAGTAGCCGCTGCTGCTCACACAACCGGCGCTACCCCATGATCTCGACATTGAAAGGCCCTCGAGCTATCCAGACACCAACACGACCTTTCCGGATGGCCGTCCTCGTCCTGTAACACCAACAAGACCTGGCCCGTCTCTGTCATCGCTTGTGACCTGCCCATTCCTTGTCTCGGCGGTCACATCCGGTGCTGCCACGATGGGCATCTCCGGTAGGTCCGGATAGAAGATAAGCCACCAGTTTGGGCCACCACTAACTCTTCGCAGGTCTACTTCCCTTGCTCAAGTCGATCCACAAACCAACGGAGCTGAAAAGCTTTGCCGGCCAGACGCTGGCTGTCGATGCCTACGGATGGCTCCATCGCGGGGCCGTGTCCTGCGCCTTGGAGCTGGCACAGGGGAAGCCGACGCGGAAGTCAGTTGCCGCTCTTTTATGACGTCCAAGCTAGCATAAACCACTCAACGGGCACGGAATACTAACTGCCTCTGCGCCTAGATATGTTGATTTTGCCATGCACCGGGTGAGGATGGTCAAGTACTTTGGCGCAACCCCTTATCTCGTTTTCGACGGGGACTTCCTGCCCAGCAAGGCCATAACCGAATCCTCACGCGCCAAGCGCCGTGAGGATAGCAAAAAGGCCGGTATGGAGCTTCTCAAGGCCGGCAAGCCCGCGCAAGCCTACCTCGAGTTCCAGAAGGCCATCGATGTAACCCCTGAGATGGCTCGCCATCTCATCGAGGAGCTCAAGAAGGCCGATCTGCCCTATGTCGTGGCCCCTTACGAGGCCGATGCTCAGATGGTCTACTTGGAACGCCACGGCTACGTCAGCGGCATTCTCTCGGAGGATTCAGACCTGCTCGTCTTCGGGGCCAAGCGCCTACTTACCAAGCTCGACCAGCACGGCCAGTGCGTCGAAATAAACCGCCGCGACTTCTGTGCCTGCCGCGAGATCTCTCTCACCGGATGGACGGATGCTGAGTTCCGCCAGATGGCCATCTTTAGTGGCTGTGACTATCTGGATGGCCTCAGCGGCATGGGCCTAAAGACGGCTTATCGGATGATCAGGAAGCACAAGACCCCAGAGAAGATCATCAAGGTGTTGCAGTTCGAGGGCAAGCGCCGCATCTCGGAGAACTACCTGGCCTCCTTCAAGCAGGCCGAGATCACCTTCCTTCACCAGCGAGTGTACTGCCCCAAAAAGAAGGAGCTTGTCCTCCTTACCGAGCCAACCTCGGGACTGGATGTAGAGGAGATGCCCTTCATCGGCGCCAAGGTGGACCCGGAGATGGCTCGGGCGATCGCGGTTGGGGACGTCAACCCCATAACCAAAGAGCGCATCATACTGCCAGCAGCAGCAGCAGCGCCTTCAGGACGTCGGAGCCTCGGTGCCGCAGCACCAGCACTAGCAGCGACTAGACCATCGGGGAAGCCTATAGATCAGTACTTCAGCAAGGGCAATCAACGAATCCCGATGGGCGAGATGGACGCCAACTGCTTCACCGTTGATCCGCAACGTGTGGCTGCTCTCACAGACCACGGGCTAGCCCCGCGTGTATTCCCTCTGCCTCGACCTTACCTCGACGAGGCCAGGGACGCCGCCGCTTCCGGCATCCCGCGGCCTTATCGGACGGGACCGCAACTAAATCGCCGGCGCACCGAGTCCATTTCGAGCCTGCTTGGCATGGAGGCGCCGTCCGAAGTAAACCGTCGGCGGACTGCGGGGCCACCCGTCAGAACATCAGACGATGCGGATCTGGTCGCCGTATCGCCGTCACCTCGTAAGAAGGCGCGGCTCTGCGGCGACGACGATGCCTCTGTGGGTGCAGCTGGCGGCTCCCCTCTGCGCCGAAGCAAGTTCTTCCCCAAACGAACGACGACACCAAAGAAACTAAAGAGGAGGAGCGCTCCGGGATATTTGATGTCGGACGACTCAATCGACGATGTTCTCCTCAGCCTGCCCGAGTTTGGATCGTTCGACTCGTCACAATCCGCCCAGCCGAGGAAGTCTATGCCGGTGTTCATAGACAGTCCCGAAAAAGGCACCATGAGTCCTGATGTTGTGGCAGCAACACCGATCAAACCCCTGGATCGCGACAATATCGAGGTCCTGGCCAGCTCCCCTTTCCGACCTATACCCGAACCCAGTGAAGATGAGACGACTGTGGTGGATACCGAAAACGACCAGAGCGGCCCAAGTAAGATTCGTGCAGCCCTCGACAAGTTTGCGTACACACCAGGCGTTCCGGCCCCCTCAAATGGAGGTACCAAGATGGCGTTTGGGCTCCCGACTCCGTCGTCCAGCACCGTAGGGACAGACGACCAGGCGACGAAGATGACTCTCGGACTTCCCACTCCAGCCTCGAGCGTTGCTTGCAGCGCCAGCTCGTCGGCCGCAATTGCGCTCAAGAAACGGGGGCCTTCGGCTTCGGAAACGCCGATCATCCTCACACCGCTTCAGCGCATCGGCGCTAACGCGATGGGCCGACGGAAGGTCAGCGCCCCCCGAACTGCATCTCCAGATGCCGACCCGCAAGCGACACAGGGCAAGCGGAGCGCGTCCGGACGTGTTGGCCCGCGCCGGAGCCTGCCAGCCGCACCGCCCGTCAACCCATCTTTTGTGCCCTTGCCCAAGGTCGATCTTGACGAAGTAGACGCGCTGAATCGGCCGCAAGGGAGCGAGGACCAGATCATCCCCGATAGTGACGCAGAGGATGACGAGCTCCTGTCTCCTGGCCTCTTGTCGGGCCGCAACCTCAACCTGGCTAGGTTTCTGTACCGCTGACAATATCCGTATCGCCACACTCTTCATTTACGCTGTTTCAGCGCATTGCCAGGAGTTCTTGTCGGGTTTATTGTGAGGTTTAGCTTAACACTGTTGTCGCCATCCGCGTATACCCCTCCTGTACCCCTATTGTTGTATTGTTGCATTGGGCGGCGATCATCCGGCGCCGTGCACATCTCGTGAGCACTTTATATACATTCGTCGTGGCCTGTTTCAGCGTCATTACGGTCTTATATGTGTCAGCGTCGAGTCTTTGGCGTATGATGCGCCAGCCTTACGCACCTTTTACATTCGCCACGATCCCTTTTCTCGAGTGTCTGGCATGGAATCATTCCGAAACGATTATCATGGGGTTGGGACCATTGGACAAGGCGCACGGTAAGCGAGAGGAAAATCACATGTAACCAGACATGGGGCTATTGTCAGTGCCATTAGAGCATCTCATTGTTATCGAGGACCCTACTTTATCACAATGATCATGCCGTTTGTGATGCATCACGTCTGAATTTCCTGCCAATGAAAAAAGATGAAGTATTCTTTCTAGACTATCCCTTGGTTTTCCCTCCCCGACCCTGCCCAGTCCCATGTCCCTTTTTTTTTTCTTTTTATTTCAATGAGCAAAAGGCCGACCTCTAAAAATCCCACCCGCGCGAGCCTTTCCTTCTAAACCCCCCGCGTATCATCCCCCAAAGAAACACATCCATTCCCTCTACTGCAGCTCGATGGTGGCAGGAGGCTTGCTGGTGGTGTTGTAGACGACGGCGCTGACGCCGTCGACCTCGTTGACGATGCGGGTCGAGATCCTCATCAGCAGGTCCATGTCGAACTTGTAGGCCTCGGCCGTCATGAAGTCCTTTGTGACGACGGCGCGGAGGATGACCATGTAGCCTTCCTGGCGCTTGTCGCCCATGACGCCCACCACCTTGTCGGAGCTGAGCGCAGCGTAGGCCTGGCTCATGTCGTTGTAGATGCCAGCCTCCCTGATCATGCTGATGAAGATGTGGTCGGCCTTGCGGGCCATCTCTACGCGCTCGGGCGTGACCTCGCCGAGAATGCGGATGGCGATTCCCGGACCGGGAAAAGGGTGGCGCATGACGAGCTCCTCGTTGATGCCCAGCTCGCGGCCCAGGGCGCGGACCTCGTCCTTGAACAGCTCGCGCAGCGGCTCGATGAGCTTGAGCCCTTGTCCCTCCATCATGCGCTTGGGAAGCCCGCCGACGTTGTGGTGCGTCTTGATGGTGTCCGAGGGCCCCTTGAAGGAGATGGACTCGATCACGTCCGGGTACAGGGTCCCCTGCAGGAACCACTCGACCTTGCCACTGCCGGTGCCGTCCCCGGCCGCCTTCTCGATCTTGACGGCCTCCTCCTCGAAGATGTCGATGAAGGTGTTGCCGATAAACTTGCGCTTCTTCTCCGGGTCCAGCTCGCCCTTGAGCCCCGCGAGGAACTTTTGCGACGCGTCCGCGATGGTCAGATTGATCCCCAGGTGCTCGGCCAGCGTCTTCTTGACCTGCTGGCATTCGTCCAGGCGCATGACGCCGTTGTCGACGAGCACGGCGTGGAACCTGTCGCCGATGGCCTCCTTCACTATTCCGGGTGAAACGGAAAGATATTGGTTAACGGAGGGGAAAGGCCGGAAAGGTTCATCATGCGAGGCATCTGCAGCTGCGTACTCAACTTGGCGGCCACGGTAGAGTCGACGCCGCCCGAGACGGCGCCAATGACCTGGCCATTCTCGCCGACGAGCTTGCGGATTCGGGCAATCTCCTGTCCGATAAAGTTGGACATGCTCCAGTTCTGGCGAGCGCCGCAGATGCCGACGGCAAAGTTGCGCAGCAGCTCGCTGCCACGCAGCGTGTGCGTGACCTCGGGGTGGAACTGGACGCCATAGATGGGCTGGGTCTCGTGGGCGACGGCGGCGAAGGGCGAGTTGCCGGTCGTGGCGATGGTCTGGAAGCCCGTGGGCAGCTGGCTCAACTTGTCGCCGTGGCTCATCCAGACCTGCGTCGCGCCGTCGGTGATGCCCTCGAAGAGACGGTCCGCGTGGCTGCCATGGCGTTGTGGCGTGAGGTCCTATTGTATGGTCACCGAGCGCATGTGTGTGAGACGTCGTCCCCAAGAGAACTGTTGCATAACGGAGGGAGAGAGAGAGAGAGAGAGAGAGAGAGAGAGAAGGGACGGATAACTCGTACAGCGTAACCAAACTCCTTCTTCTCGCCGGCAACGACGTTGTCCTTGCTGAGCCTCCAGGCGATCTCCTGCAGGCCGTAGCAGATGCCCAGGATGGGGACGCCGAGGTCGAAGAAGGCCGGGTCGGCATGAGGCGCGTCTGCATCGTAAACCGAGTAGGGACCGCCAGATAGGATGATGCCCTTGGGCTTCCACGTGAGGTCGGAGAGCTTGGTGGTGCATGGTAGCATCTCACTGTAGACCTGGAGTCAAAGTAAGCACCTCGCATCTAGAAAGGTGCGCGATGCAAGACGACGACGGGATCAGACGCAGCAACGGCTCGTGTCCCTTACATTGAGCTCTCGTAACCGCCTGGTGATCAGGTGCGTCACTTGCGAGCCAAAATCCAGCGTCAGGATGGTCTGAGGTCCCCGGTCAGCGGAGGTTTTGTGACTAAGTTTGGGAGAAGTATTGCCTACATCATACGCCTGATGAGGCGTCTCGGCCTGTTCGATTGTGGAAGCCATGTTGCTTTTCGTATTTCCTTCTATCTCTCGGCCTGGGGACTGGTAGGGGTGATGTTGAAGAGTGAACGGCAGCAGGGCAGGTGTGTGAATTTCGTTGTTGATGGGAGAGACAGTATATTGAAGCAGTAAAAACCCAAAGTTACAAACCCTTTTGCGGATCTCTCTCAGTAGCAAGAAAGGAGGGGTTGTTCTATTCTGGATTACAAAAGACGGAAAAAAAACCTCTACTCCTTCAACCACTGGACCTCCAAGTCCCGTCCTCGATTTTTTTTTTCGTCCCTCCTGACGAGGGACGAGGGGCAGAGGTAAGTCGCGTGGGAACGAAAGCTATTGTTAGTCCACGAAATTTACACCGCCCGGCAGAAAGCGGGGACAGAAGCGCCAAGATTTCATACCGCGCCAGGATGAGGAGCCTCCACAAGAAAAAAAAAATCTACAATCTCCATGAGTGGAGAGCTTGCCCAATCATCTCCAGTTCAACCATTGCCGCCGCGATCACGATCCAAGTGCCTCCATCCAAGCCTCCTGGGTCCAGTGCGCCTGTGCGGGACATTTCACGACCAAGGCCGGCGACAGTATAACATCTCCACCCAAACATACGCCTTCCATTATCCTCACCTGGCCCAGGGACCCGAGCGAGATGACGGACACGGATTTGCAGGTTGGCAACCCCGCTTCAGAACGGCTCTGGGTTTGCACGCCTCCGAGTACAAGTTTGCGGCAGTAGTGTTGACGACACCCTCCAGGAGCGGCTCCGCGAGTCTGCGAAGGCCTTCGATGGTCTTCTATCCCTAATACCGGCCCAGATCTACTACGGAGAGGGCACAAATGTACGTTGGTCCCCTGCGCTGCCACCACTCTGCTCCGACCTTCCCGAGACTCCCTGCTGTATTGTCCCGCCGCCTTAGACCACACCGTGAAGGCACGAGCTTACCCTAGATGTTTCCCCGCTGCAGGAGCAATGGAAGAGGAAAAAGCAATCCAAGGCCGAAAAGAAGGCCGCCAAGCTGGGAAAGCTTGATCCCGACAGCGAAAAGAACCGAACCGCCATGGAGGTCCTCGAGGAGCGTGCCCGCAACAAGCGGAAGCTGCAGGAGCTCGAGCAGGCCGACGATGTGTCCGAAGTTGCCGACGATGACCAGGGAGGCGACAGCGACAGCGTTCAGTTAGAAGGCATCGAGATGGAACAGCCCCTTAAAAAACAAAAAACTGCCGATCAGGACGACGAAAGCCCCGACACCATTCCATCCGAGGTTGGTCGCGCCGACACCGATGCCTCTGTGCCCCTTTCGACTTTGTCAGCCAAGGAGCAGAAGAAGCTGCTCAAGAAGCAGAAAAAACAAGAGAAAAAGTCCGCCAGGGTAAAAGCGTCAAAAGAGGAGGACACGACAACCAAGGAAATAGAATTAGACCCGGCACCCCCACCGGAACCTGCGCACTCCAAAGTGTCACCTGAGCTCAGGCCATCCACCGAGGTCCATGACCCAAAGGCTTCCACCGACAGCGAGATGGAGGACGAACAGATTCCGGGATTATCGACAAAGGAACACGACGCGCCGTCGCAATCGACGTCGGTATCGTCCCAATCTAAATCACCCGTGTTTGATGACGACCAGGCGATACACAAGGGCTCGGTGGAGACGGCCAGCGTTGCGACATCGATAGCATCAGCCGCCCCGTCGGAGAAGGCAAAGCATCCAAAGCTCCCCTCTAGCTCGTCGGATGCGTTCAAGGCGCGCCTGGCAGCGAGGATCGAGGAGCTCAGGAAGGCGCGGAAGGCGGATGGCACCGATGGCCGGCCAGCCCAGACAAGGCAGGAGCTCATCGAGTCGCGGCGCCAGAAGCAGGCCCAACGCAAAGCACACAAGAAGGAGGTCCGTCGGTTGGCAAAAGAGGAAGAGGACCGCAAGCGCGAGGAAGCGCTGGTCAGTGCACGGACTTCACCAGGCGGCTTCATGAGCCCGCTCGGCGGCGACGCAAAGGATAGTTTGGCGACCAACTTCGCGTTCGGGCGCATAGCGTTTGCAGATGGCGCGCAGATGTCACACGACCTGAGCTATGTCAAAGAGGACCCCAAGAGCAAAAAGAAGGGGCCGTCGGATCCCAAGACGGCCTTGGCGAAACTGGAGGCACAAAAGAAGCGTGTGGCTGGCATGGGCGAGGACAAGCGCAAGGAGGTGCTCGAGAAGGAGACGTGGCTAGCGGCGCGGCGCCGGGCCGAGGGCGAGAAGGTGCGCGACGACGAGGCCATGCTCAAAAAGGCGGTCAAGCGCAAAGACCAGGCAAAGAAGAAGAGCGAGCGCGAGTGGGCCGCGCGCAAGGAGGGCGTCGAGAAGGCTATGCAGGAGCGGCAGAAGAAGCGTGAGGACAACCTGCGCAAGCGCCGCGAGGAGAAGATGCTCGGCAAGGCGGGCAAAAAGAAGAAGGGCGTGGCCACAAAGGGCGGGAGGAAGAGCCGACCTGGCTTTGAGGGTGTCGGCCTGGGCGGTGGCGGCAAGCGAAAGTGATGGGCGTCTCTCGCCAGACGTGTGTGCTCAAGTACTTCTGCTGGTTTCGGTTTCGCTATCTGTCTCGGACATTCCCTTTTTTTATATCTGGATTTTGCCTGATGTGGCGTTGGTGGTGCGCTTCCCCCTCTTTTCATGGCCACGATCGAAGGGTGGTGGCTCGGTGTTGTATTTAGCATTTACAACGGATATAGAAAAAAAAATAATAAATCATCAAAGAAGCGAGGCAATGGCGCATGCCAAACAATATCGTTGGCGTTTAGACTAATATGTAGTTAGGCTGGGCATCTTTTAACCGCATATTTCGATAACCAACGTAATTACGGGTAGATAACTAGGGGAGACCAACAAAAAAGGCTCATTTTTTTTTCCCAGCGCAGAATACTCCCAGCAGCATCATGGAAAGAGAAGTAACAAAGGTGGAAGAAAAAGCAAAAAAGCCGAGCCGCATGAACCTCAAACCGCGACACAGGACCTAGGGTCTTGGTGAAGGCGACCTTTTCCTTGGTTCTGCCACCCTCGTTTTGTTGTTACACCCCGTTGGCAGTGGTGGGAATACAAAAGGAAGAGAGAAAAAAAAAAGGTAGCTCGGTAGCTAACTGGGCTGCCGCCGCTTGATGCGGAAAGCCCCCTTGGCATGCAGGGTTCTAGCGATGTTCCGGTAGCAGGCGGGGTCTTCCAGACCTGTATGCGTCGACTGGTGTATGGTTTGTTTTAGATGGGGGTGTATGATCGGGAGGAGGACAAGATCCAGGGGTACTTGTATTGTGTATGGAAATAGAGTCGAAGCAAGCAAGTGTTTTCGCATCTATAGGAGGGAGTCGAGGCGGGTAAAGACGCTGAGGCATGCGGCGACAACTTCGAGCTGGAGTTCCTTGTCCTTGCCCTTGGAAATCTCCTGCAGAGAAGAAGCAGATCTGTTAGCATTTGTTGTAGGTCAAGGGAGATCAAGGACCGTAAAAAAAAGGAAGAAAAAAAAGGGAGAAAAAAAAAGATCGCCTACCTCCTGAATGACCTGCGGGATGTTTGCGCCAATAGCAGTGGCCTTCTTGCCAAACGGCCACTGGCTGTACTCGGCCAGCAGCTCGTCGGTCTGGGCGAAGGCGCGCTCGCGGGCCTCGTGGCCGAGGGTGCTGAGGGCGTTCTCGAGCACGTTGGCGGCGTAGGCGGCGCAGACGAGGGCGACGGTGCGGGCGTAGCGCCACTCGAGGTTCTCGGGCAGGAACTGCGAGTGGGGGAGGACGACGGTGCGCTGGGTGAGCACGTTGCGGACGCGGCGGCGGATCTCCTCCTTGGCGCCGCCGTCGACGACGGGGTGGGTGGCCATGTCGAAGAGCAGAAAGTTGCGCTTCTCGGTCCGCAGGATGCCCTTGTCCACCAGGCCCTTGGCCAGCCTCTCACGCACCTGCTTGAGCTGGTACCCGATCTTCATCAGGTTCCACGTCTCGCCTGTTGGGGGAAGCCAGTTGATCATCTGTCAGCTCTCTCTCTCTAGAATATAGGGGAATATCAAAAACAGATAAAGGCTTGCTCACCGCTCAAGAGGTCAATCCAGGCGCTGACGCTCATCTTCTCGCTTGACTTCATCAGCTTCAGGGCCTCGTCCAGCAGCACCTCGCCCGTCAGGGTGTCGTCGATGACCTCGATGATGCGGTCTGGCAGCGGGAATCGCCTCCTGGCCGGGTCCTTCTGCATGCTGATGCGGCCGCGGAAGGCCAGCTCGATGACTATGCAGCCGCGGAGGGCGTACGAGATGTTGTCGTTCCAGAAGGATAGGTAGCCCTGCGCAGTGGGTGGTGCATCAATGGTGCCATGTCAGCGTCATATCCAGGCCGGTGTGTGCGTGCCCAGGCCATCATCATACCTGCTTGTCTTTCAGCCCCAGCAGCAGGACCTCCTCCATCAGGGTCAGCTTCGGCTGCTTGCTCCTCTCGGCGCTCTCGCTGATGTCGCGCGGGTCGAAGGCGATCTTGTGGCCGTTCTCGCCCGACTCGTAGCTGGTCTCGGGGGCGCTGTCCTTGCGGACGTCGGTTGAAGAGCTGGAGCGGTCCATGGCGTTGCTGCTCTCGCCGTCACCGCCAGCCCCTCCGCCGCCGCCGCCTCCCCTGCGCCGGGTCAGCCCGCCCGATGTGGCTGTCGACATGGTGTTGTCCGTGTGTGTGGTTGTGCGCGTGTGCGTGTGCGTGTGCGTGGGTTGTGTCTGTCGAGGTTGATTGCCGCAAGGGACAATGTCTCGTGTGTTCGATGGTGGCGGCTCTGGTTCGCTTCGCGTGTTTCGCCGCGGGGGATGAAAGCGCCGGGTTCCGGGATGGGATGGCGCAGCGATCTGGCGTGTTATCTCGCCTGCTGCCGTGTATTTGGTTTTTTGTATCTTGGGTTATGTTTTATTTTTGCCTGTCGAGAAACGTAAGACGTCAAGTCTAGGACAAGGCTGAATGCTCAATCGGACGCGGACACCAACTTGTGGGGCAGTGCCGCTGGAGGCAGTGAAAGTTTACACGGCCACAGGCAGCGGCTTATCGACAAAAAAAGGGTCTGAGGATGGTTTGCGCAGTCTTCCTGGCAGACCCGGGTCCTTGCCGAGTAAGCAGGAACTGCCAGATCTGATTTGGTAAGGTATCGGGAGGGAAAAATGCCGCCCCGTCCACCTCGAGCGAACCACGAGAGCCGCGTCTTCTTTTCTTAGCTTGGTTCTACGTTTGATGTGACGCTCACGCTAAAGCCAACTTGTCATGTTGGAGACAGCCAGCCCACCCGTCACGCCGCTCAGCTATGCACTCAACCCGCCGTCGATGCGGTGCAATTAATAAAAAAAAAAAAAACCCCTGCGCACCCCTGAGGGGTCTCGCTAGATGTGGGGATCAGGGGTACGATGGATGCTTAAGGGAACAGCGACGGTGACATCTGGCACAGAGCAAGTTCCAGCTGCCAGTCACGGGCGAATCTTGAAGGGCTTATCGTGCCAATAAACACGGTTCGGATACCAAGGTGGACGGGTCGAGAGTGGCGCGCAGGCTCAATTGGCGACGGCTGCCTGGGCGGTTGTCAATTGGAGAATGCGCACCGCTAACAAAGCTTGGTCGCGTGCTATCCGCCACTTGGCTTACCAAACCAAGCCACGCACGCTTGCGGAAAGATGGAAGGATCAGAGCTCTAGCTTCGCGAGCGCAGCACCCACGCACGTGACTCTGCTGGAAATTCTTGGTTTTCTCGTCATCCTTAGCCTTCACCTTTTACCTGCCGTCCGCGAGAACGAAGCTAGGTATCACTTGGATGACATATTGCACAGGGGTGATCCCTCTTCGTCTCTTGCTTACGTGATGTTGCTCCAGCTGTCGGCCACATGGTCAAGAACCTGTGATATTCGGAGCGAAGACGTGCGTGTCAACCCGTAACAGACCGAACTCCGGGGGAAAGGTGCCCTGCCCAACGAGTCTCTATCGTAATGTTCGGCTTCTGCAATTCAGCTGAACCGAACTCTCAACTAAACCTGAACCTGCTGATCGTATTCCGCGGCCGATGGACATCACCGAGCTCGAGTGCTTGCACCAACACTTCGTCGGCCCCACGCTTCGGCCATCCCTTGGTCTTGTTGCGATGCCCACCCCGTATTAGCTTCCAGACCTGGGACCTGGAACAGCACCACGGATATGAGATACGGTGTCTACTCTGACCGGCTGCCTCCCCTGAATTTGTGCTCCCAGGACTCGAGGTCTCAGATCGAGCATGCTGATTGGACCGCCACATATCATCCAGGGACGTGGCCGCATGGCTTCCTTCTGTCTATCGAGATGCTTGGCTGTGCCTGTGCTCTCGTCTTGTAGCAATCACAGCCGAGCCAAGCTACAACCTGACGTTGTTGCACAGAGTCCCAGCCACGAGTAGCACGGCAACGTCATGTCGGCATAGAGCCCGCATCCATCGCCTTCGCGCTGTCGTTATACCCACTGTGACATTCAGCCACGGCATCGGTCGCCCATCTCGTATACCAAACGTTGGTGTGTCCTATGTAGGCGCCCGCTCTGGTGCGACGAGACGACATCTGGCAGCCCGCCAAGCGGGTAGTCTGACAGATCCACGATGCGCCAGACCACCCCGGACCTGTCTTGGACCGTAATCTCCCCTCCGTCAATGTACAACTCCGATCTGTCGTTTCCAGAAAACTCGCAGCGACAATGAGTACCTGGGATGGAGTTGAACCCCGGTTGGGACCGCTCGTAACCCTGTGTCTCAGCCGCCCGCCTATCGGGCCTTCAAAACCACGAGCCGCCTCTCTGAGCCGACCCACATGGCACTCTCGTAGCCGAGGGAGGCGTCACGATACTGAAGATATCCCTGCGTACATGGCCGGCGGCTCGGTCTGCCCGCTGGTAACCCTGCCTCGGCTTTTCTCGACAGGATTCCTGGCCCGTGAGTATCTCTCAGAAGCCGGGCTGGAAATGTGTGAGCTGACTATTTGGCTCATGGATTCTCTGCAGTTGCCTCTAGTTTTCGTGCTCGGCTCTCCTCTTCGCGCCCTGAGCACACGAACTGTGGCTATTCGGGGTATCCATTTGGAGGGCGAGGGGAAGATGATCTAGAGACCAGTCCTCCTGATGGATCTGTCTACGTCCAGTCTGTCAATACGAGAGACTAATCCAAGTGCCACCACTACTGTGGCTCGCCTGGAGATATGAAGCTTTCATTAACATGATCCAACAAGTGTCACTCTTGTGACGCATCACCATGATTCGGGCAAGTCTTTGATCTCGGGCTCTGGCTCTGTTTGGTGGGATCTTGCCGGTCCAGTGACGAGCTGAGAAGGTTTCCGAGACCTCCTCACGGGCTGTTTTCGGGCATGAATTGGGTGGCCACGGTCTGCTACGGCCATTGCCTCCAGCTCCTATGGGAGCGCCGAATCCAAGCACCTGGAGAGACCGGGCTATAAAGTTGGCGGTGCCTCGTGGACGGATTCTCAGCCCGGCTCTTTCCTCAGCGCGTCCTGGTGTTCAACCCTTGTCCCTCATTTCCAAAGACATCTTGGAGTTGTACTGACTGCGGGACACAGTCGTCTACGCTGCTTCCACCCCTGACGTTCGTTTTATTCCTCTTGCTCTGTCGTATTGTCCCGTTCAACTAGGAGGCGCGAAATATGCGCTCTCTCGCCAATCTATGGCTGGTCTCCAGCCTGGCTCACCTGGTGCAGCCCCAAGTCTTGTTCTATGGAGAGATGAAGTATGAAGAATGGAGACAAGCTGAACGTCTGGGGCTCAACCGTAAGAGAACCACCGACCGCCTCCTCCCTTGCTCCAGACCGCGGGACTTGAAGTGCTAATGCGTTTGGACGCCCTTATAAAGCTGTGAGCATCAGCGACGCCGAGTGGCGCTCCTACACGACGGAGGACTTTGCCAAATACAAGGCCATCGTCGTGCCGGACCCCAACTGCGGGTCGCTGGAGCAGGTCAAGTTCCTCGACGACACCAAGGCCGCCTGGTCTCCGGCCGTGACGGGCAACATCATCCTCATCGGCACGGACCCCGGCTACCACGCGACGGTGCCGCCGATCCAGCCGGGGGCGGCGTCGCTCATCGAGGGCGGCGTGTCCTTCGCGGCGGCGGGCAACGGCACCGGGCTGTACTACTGCCTGTCGTGCTACTACCAGGACTCGGTCAGCGCGACGGTCGAGGAGCTGTCCGGGCTGGGCCACTTCGAGGTGCGCGGCAACCTCGAGTGCTACAACGACGCGCACCTGGTGGCCAACTCGAGCGCGCTGCGCGGCGTCAACGACACGGCCCTGAGCAACTGGTCCTGCAGCGTGCACGAGGTCTTCTCGGCCTACCCCATGAACGGCACCGGCGGCTTCGAGCCCCTCGTCATCGCCCAGGGCGCCGAGGGGACGGGGAACCGCACCTTTGCCGACGGCACCTCGGGCGTCGCCTACGTCATCACCAACGGCGCCACGCCCGCGGGGTGCGGCAACGGCGTCTGGGAGCCCGCGTTCGGCGAGGAGTGCGACAGCGGGCCGAACAACGGCCTCAACGGCACGCTCTGCACCACCTCGTGCAAGTGCCTGTTCGGCGTCGTGGGCAACGGCACCTGTGCGACCAACGCCACGACGAGCTCGTCCACCACGAGCGGCTCGTCGTCGACCCTGCTCAGCAGCAGTCATACCTTGCCCACGGGTTCTGCCGTGCTCACAAACTCTAGGTATGTCGAGCCCTGCTGAACCTGCCTGAGAATAGCAGCGTATGATAGGCTTGAAACTGACGCAGCAGCCATGTCTGCTTTCTAGCACCGGTATCGTGCCACCCTCGTCTGCAGCCCCTCCTTTCCCAACCAACACCAGCACCCCTGCGAACGGCACCACGTCAGCCACGGGCCTCCTGAACTCGACGGCGACGACAACCACCTTGCCTGGCACCACGACAGCCGCCTCGACTAGTGACTCGGCGTCCAGCCTCACCCCTACTGGTCCTGTGCCGCCGTTTTCAGTCGTCGTCTCTACCGTGGTCGTGACTTCGATGGTATCCGTTAACCCTACCTCGTCGTCATCCACTATCATCACCTCTCTGGTGTCTCTGACGGTGACACCTGGCACCCCGACCGAAACCTCAGGCGTCAGCAGCTCCGTATCTCTGTCGTCAGCCTCGTCGTCTGGTCTCGGTTGGAATTCGACGTCGCTCTTGCCCTCGGGTACCGCGAGTCCCCCGGCCAGCAGCCCGCTGGTTTCGATCGTGGTATCTGTGATCACGTCCATCGTGTCCATCGATCCGACGTCTTCGTCTACGACACTAATCACCACCAGCGTCCCCGTGCCTTTGACGACTTCATCCGATCCATCGGTCTCGCCGACTCCAGGGCCAAGCTCCGGGAACACGACGCCGCCTGGCCAACCATCCGTCATTACTGTTGTTTTGACCTCGATCGTGTCCGTGGACCCGACGTCGTCGTCGACAATCCTCGTCACAACAGTCGTGCCGGCAAGCTCCTCTGCGTCTGGTGCACCTGGAGGGCCATCAAGCCCGGGCACGGCGTCTGGCACGGGGCCGTCCTCGGTGCCGTCGTCGACTGGAGCATCGTCGTCCGCTGGGACGTCGTCATCCGCAGAAACATCGTCGATTCCTTCGTCTGGCGTTACTTCTGTGGTCACGTCCACGGTATCCCCTGGCCCCAACCCGTCGCTCAGCACGTTCCTGACGACAATATTCCCTTCTGATTCCCCAACGTCGCCGGGTCCCTCGGTCGTGACATCGGTCATCACGTCGGTTGTCAGCATCGACCCGACCTCGTCGTCAACGCAGCTCATTACCACCACTTATTCTGTCTCGTCGCCGCCCTCCTCGGCGGACTCCTCGGCGCCGCTTACCTCGGTGAACTCTTCGGTCTCAACGACAGGGTCAAATACAACGTCCGCACCGCAGACGCTGACGGCCCCGGTCTCGGCCATCACGTCCGTCATCACCACCGTTATCTCTCTGAACCCGACGTCATCCACGACCGGCCTCTTGACCACCGTCATCTCTCCGGGCTCTCCGGCTCCTGCTACTCCCTACAGCTCGACGATCACGACGTTGGTTACGTACAATCCAAACTCCATCGTCACGTCGGTTATCACTATTGTGGTGACCCCTTCGCCTATCCCTTCTGTCACGCCTACTCCTTCTATCCCCGGAAACTCCTCTACACCTCTCACCCCGTCCTCCTCCACCGGCTTGACGACTGTTACAACGCCATACCCCAACGCCACTAGCACTGGAAGCTCCAGCCTCAGCAGCGGCACTGGAGGCGTCTCTTCGGTCAACCTTACAACCTACACCAGCGTGTCGGCTGGAACGAGCACCGCGACGCCGTTTACTTCTACCTACAACGTCACAGTGAGCACAGCCGTGCCGACTGCGGTGCCCGTCAACTCCACCACGTCCAAGGCCCAAAGCTGGTCCAACAGCACCGCCGAGTCTACCGTGGCCACCACAGGAACGTCGACAGAAACCACCGTGGTGCCTTCAGCCAATGTTACTCTCACTACCTCCGGCTCAACAAGTGGAGGAACGTCGACGTTTGGTGGCTCAGCGTCAAGCACTCTGCCGGCAAACTCCACCGCAACGTCGACCTCGAAATCCGTGTCCATCTCCACTTCTACAGAAGTAACCACATCTGGCGGCAGCTCCGCAACAGGCTCTACAGCCACTACTGAGCTTTCGTCAACGACTGGCACTTCTGCAGCCCCAAGCTTTGGGAACAGCACGTCGGTCGTCGCCTCCACAATCGCCTCTTCGTCCACGCTCGTATCGTCCTCTACGATTGTGACGACCTACACGTCCGTGTCGTCATCGGTCCTTGTTTCGTCGTCGACGACCGTCTTGACTTCCACGTCAGCCATCACTCTGGCGACTTCTAGCGCCGCCAGCACGAACAGCTCTTCTAGCGCTTCTAGTGGAACGTCCGGTGCCTCCAGTCTGACAACGCTGATGAGCACGAGCGCTACGAGCACAGGTGTCACTTCTAAGCTATCGTGGCCCTCGGTCTCGAGCGGAGGCACATCCAGCACTACGACAACCGGCTCTGGCACGTATTCCAGCTGGACCATAACCACCGTCTCGACGGGGACTTCGTACGGGCCATCGGGCACTCTCACTCCTTCGACGACGTCCACTGGATCATCGGAAACCCTTACTTCTTCCACAGCATCCACCGGATCGTCTGGCACCCTCACTCCTTCCCCAACGTCCACTGGGTCGTCGACGGGGCCGCCGACCACATCGCGCTCGGATGTAGAGCCAGAGACCAGTGATACCTCAACCACGACGTCCACCGTGAGCTCGACTTCAACGACGACACTGACGACAAGCCCGATCACGCCCACGTCGGGCACGGATGCTCCCTCCACCACGGTCACGCCGGACACGACTTACCACCCTAGTAGCACCACGGGCTGGACGCACCCTTCAGGGTCAATGTCGACGCCATGCCCGTACGGCTCCTTCATGTCGCACACAGACGACATGTCACAGTCACTGACGACGACAGCGGCTTGGACCGAACCGACCGAGCCGACCACGACGGGACCCTCGTCGACGCCGGGCACCGACATCGACACCGACACCGACACCGACACAACGTCGCCACCGACCACCTCCACGTCTCGCACCACCACAGACGACTGGAGCATGACGACCCTGGTGACCTCGCTAGCCCCGTCGTGGCCGACGGGACCGTCGACCACCATCCCCAACACCCTGCCGCCGCTGACTCCCATCCCCTACGACAACAACGACGGGCCGTGCAGCCAGTTCGTCGGCGTGGAGATTGTCTATGTCGTCATCGTGATCGAGATCTGCCCCGAGGGCAGCACTGGTGAGTGTCTGCCTGCCAACTATTGTCTTCCCATCCATGAACTTTCTTCTTTGCATAGCATCTAACAGCCCTTCCCAAACAGTCACCAAAACCCTCCCGGACCAGGCGTCGACCGTCCGAACCTCGTTCTGCGCAAATCTGTCCGCAACCCCGTGCTACGCATGCCTGATCAGCAGCACATACCTGCCGGGGATAACCCCTACGGTGACAGTGGTAAGTACGGTGTCTTAGCCCCGCCTAGTCCTAGCGGGATCACTCCATGAGCCACCACTAACCCTTACAAAATCCAGACGTCCACGCGCAGCACAACCGTGTACAAACCCAGGGCAACGGGGATCCCGCCGCTCGACCCGGCTGCGCCGACCACGGTGCCCATCGCCCCGCCTCCGGCGCCTCGAGCCGCCGCGCGCAAGGAGCAGAACAAGCACGACGACGGCAGTGGTTCCGTGACGGCCGGCGCGGCGGCCAGGGGCGTCGACGGCATGCTGCTCGCCGTTGTGGCTGCTGCGCTTGGCGTGGTAAATGCCTTGTATATGTGAACGGAGGGAGGAAAGGCTAGTGAGGGGTGGTTGGTTTTTTGAACCAATCCCGAGATACGCTCCGTGTGGGTGAGGAGGCAAAAGCCGGTTTTATGGCAAGGACGGACGGATCGGGTTCAGCCGGCTGGCTGTGTGTGTAACAGTTTTATTTTCCATTCTTTTTTGTCTTTTTTTTCATACGCGGATGGCCAAGGAGGCCGGCTTGGTGAACTGCTACGAGATGGCAGCTTGTTTCCTTTCTTCCTTCTCTTCTTCTTTCCCCTTTTACAGCCGTGCCACCGGCCGTTCAACAATTGTTACAAGTAAGCGTGGTGCTGTTTGCCGCTCTCTAATCAAAGTAGCCCAAAACGTGGTGTGCTTCATGTAAAATCTCCGTTAGCGTTGGCGCAGTTCGGAGCGTGGACAACGGCTAGAACAATCCCGAGAATGCCGGACCGGCACATGATATACAAATATCCCCCCTGCGAGGCCGACCGCCTACTTTTTCTTCCAGCGCAACCTACCGACCCACTGGGCAAAGGACGCTATCTCGTCCTGGGCCAGCAGCTTCTCGACGGTGTAGTAGTGGCGCGCGAGATCCTCGTGGTTGGCGAAGCGGTGGACGGCGCGGTGGCAGGCGCCGCAGAGCCACGCGACGTTCTGCAGCTCGTCCTCGCGGTGCCAGCCGCGGCGCACGACCTTGTCGTGCACCATGCGCGGGATCAGGTGGTGATACGACAGGTTGATCCAGTCACGGCCGCAGATCTCGCAGGCCTCGGCTGCACCGCGGGCCACGCGTGGCGGAGGCGCAGCCGTGGCGGCGTCGATGTAGGCGTTCAGGACCGGGGCCAGCAGGTCCTCAGCCGCCGAAGTCGACGATGACGGATCTGGGGAGGCACAAGACGGAGATGGAGAGAGGACGCCGTACGCCTGTAGCGAGTCGACCACGTGCGGGTCGACGGCGCACGGCAGGACGTTGGACAGGGACCCGCCCGTCAGGGGCAGCGGATATCTAGCGCTTAAAGTCGGGTCCTCGGTCCACTCCCGATGGTTGAGCGAGCGAATGTCCTCCGGGAGGGACGCGAAAGAGGCGGCGGCGATGTAGTCGATAAATTCGCCCAGCTCTTCGGCAGCGGCGGCAGTGTCATCACCGTCTAGTCTGCCTCCTCCAGGGACGGACGGGGGAGCTGCCGCCGCTAGTTGTGGGACGGCCGACCCCGCACCCACAGACCCCTCGGGGCTGCAGGCTTGCGAGCCGGTGGCGTTAGACTTTGACTGGGGGCCGCGACGCCTGGGTCTGGCCTTCCTCAGGGACTTCTTGCTCGGCAAGGGGGAGAGACGCTCGACAAGCACGGCGGAGAGGCAGTCTCTGAAGAGCTCGAAGTTGGCGGTGCTTTCTCGGCCGATCTCGTCGAGCGTGGCGGCCATGCTGATGCTGCTAGGCGGTCGACGGAATGGAATCGATTGTTATCGAGAGAGAGAGTGTGTGGGGATATCGGGCTGCCAGTGAATGTCCAGGCGCGCGTCTCGCGGAGCGGGGTTCTGGAGGCAGGCAGTCGTGATTATGCAGTCAGCCGGAAATAATGACAGGGTATTGACACTAGAGCCTGTCAGTATGGCGGAAGCTTGAGCGCTCGCCCCGAGGGAAAAGACTGGACCGAGAGAGAGCTGAGCAGGGTGTCCCTCCTGCCCCTTTATAAAGCATCGAATGGAGGCGCCGGAAATATTTCCATGCCAGTTATCTACCTCGGTACCTACCCAGCCGCCTACCTTTACCAGCACATGGCGATGAACTATTGAATCGTCGTGTTCTCAGCCGCAGCGCGCTTTCGGACGAGTGACCGCTTCGGCGACGCGAGAAGAACAAGATCAAACGAGCAAGGGGATATAAACCCCAGGTCGAGTCCAGCCCAGCCCGTCGTGAGTCACCGCCGGCGAAGCTTCGTGATCCCAGCAAGCCCAAATCAGAGCACAGCCAGACAAGAAGCACCATGTCGGAACCCAGGATCGCCATTGCCTTCGACCTGTACGGTACGCTGCTGGCGACCGAGTCCATGGCGACGCGCCTGGGCAAGATATGCGGTGACGACAAGAAGGCGCACGAGGTGGCAAGGGTATGGCGCCAGTACCAGCTGGAATACAGCTGGAGAATCAACGCCATGGGTACGTTATGGCGTCCTCGGGCCTTTGCTCGACCAGACGTGTGGTGCTGACGCGGCGACACATATAAAAACACAGGCATCTACCGCAGCTTCCGCGACATCACCGAGGCGGCGCTGCAGCAGGCGGCAGACGAGGCCAAGCTGACGCTGCGGCCGGAGCATGTCGTGGAGCTGATGCGGGACTACGACGCGCTGAACCTGTTCCCCGAGGTGCAGTTCGCGCTGGACGCACTCGAGGCGGTGCAGGACCGGGTGGACTGCTACATATTCTCCAACGGGCCGAGCGCCATGATCCACGCGTCGGTGGCCAACTCGCCGACGCTGGGCAAGTACGCAAAACTGTTCAAGGGCGAGATCAGCGTCGAGGAGGTGCAGGCCTTCAAGCCCGACGGGCGCGTCTACGACCACCTGGTGCGCGAGACAGGCCACGATGGCCGCGAGGAGGAGGTCTGGCTCGTGTCGGCCAACGCCTGGGACGTGGTCGGGGCGAGGGCCCGGGGCCTGCAGGCGGCCTTTGTCGACCGGAGGGGAGGCGGCTGGACGGACCGGCTAGGCGACGTCATCGGCGGTATCAAGCCGTCCGTGATCGCGTCGGGCGTTGACCGGGCCGTCATTGAGATTATGAACCACTCGGGCGGGCACTATTGAACGGGTTTGTTGTTTGGCGTGGGTTCTGGAAGCTGTGATTGAGCTGCCGATGGGGTTTTGCGATGCGCTGACAAAGATGGCCTAAAATGGGCTGAAAATACATAATACTGCAATACTGCACAGTGACTAAACAGTTTACTTATCCAACGTCATTCCATGGAAGGCACGCCAGCCATTCCTTCCTCTTTCTCGCCTGCCCCGCAGTCAGACGGCGGTTCTGCAACTGCCGGCTGACCGCAGGCGTAGGGCAGCCGCCAGCCGGCATCAGCCAGGGAAACGGAGCGCCAGCGGCTTCGAGGTGGCATTGATCATGGTCCAGCACGGCCACTCGTGTGCTCTAAACGGCAAAACGGCACGCACCAGAAACACCCCACCCGAACAAGATCCAGCCAGACATGCAGCACCACATGCCCAAGCCAAAAACAAAAGGGCGGCGCTAACTCCATGCCGGCGTCCATTGCGGCGAAGGAGCCGCCTGACCCAACCGCACCGCCTCAGCAGCCGTCGTCCGTCCCGATCTGCAGCCTGCGCCTCGGGCTTGGTGCGCGGTCAGCCGTTCGCGCTGTTGCCTTGGAGGCGGGCCCGCCGCTGAATGGCTCATGCGGGCGGGTCTTGGGTCTTCCGTACGAGTGAGAGCCTTGGGCCAAGCCTGACTGAACTGAACCCGGGCGAGAGCAGCCCAGGGTTGAGCCGGTCAAAATGGAGCCCACACCCTGCCAGCCTTGCCTTCTGGCGATTTCGTTTTGTCTCTTGGTATGAACAAGTTGGGCTAGCAGTGCGGTATCGTCGCAACGTCTCACAGACACCCTGCTCCGGCGAGCATCTATCTTCTTCCCCCTGTCTATCTGTTTCTGTTTCATTTACCTAAACCCACCCCAATCCACCATGCCTGCCCCCGCTCCCAAGACGCCAGCAAAGACGGAATTCTGCTCCCAGGCCGGAGGCAGGTCCGTCATCAACTACTCGTACACGGACCTGCCGTGGCGGCTGCTGGGCTACGACGTGTACTACTTCTTCCGCTTCTTCTGGGCCATCCCCTACGTGCTGCTGCCCGCCAACAACCCCCTCTCGGGCTCCATGAGCGAGCTCGCACCGACGCGCCAGAACATCTTCTGCATCGCCATCCACGTCTTGTTGTGCATCCTGCAGCTGGCCTTCATTATCTTGCTCTTGCCCGCCGTCGCCATCTTCCCCGGCTGGATCTCGGCCGTTGCCATAGGCGCGTATCTGCTCGTCAACACGTTGATCTGCAAGCTGCTCAACGGGAAGGAGGAAACGTACTGGTCTGCCGACGATTATGCCCCGAAGCTCGATAAGCACGCCCACGAGCAGTGGATCTTTCTGAACGGTGTTGCAGCCGGGTGAGCATTGTGTAGAGCCCTCTTGAATCCTGTCTGTGCATGTCTAACAGTAGCCAATCCAAACCGCCTAGACAACACTGGCTACAGAACAACGTCAACAGGCTGGCCCTCACGTTTAAAAGGCCCATCCTTGGTATCCATAACAAAACGTGAGAAATGTACGCATTCTTAGCAGCGTTCTGTATATCTGCTAACATCAGCCTTGCGCCCAGTGATGGCATTCTGTTCGACGTCGTCGAGTGCCTCGTCCAGCGCACCTTCGGCTATGCCACGAGCGACGTCCGCCTTTGCTACAAGATAGTCAAGGAGAAGCTGTACGACCCGCAGTTCTCCAAAGTGATCCTTATTCTGCACTCGCAGGGTGGGATCGAGGGTGGCATGGTGCTCGACTGGCTTCTTCAGGAGCTTCCTCAGGATCTCCTTGCCAAGCTCGAAGTATGTTTTCCCGTCACGCTCTGCGTCCACCAGGACGCGCCAACATTAGGCACCTAACTGACCCACGACTTTGAAAAGGTGTATACTTTTGGCAACGCGGCAAATCACTTCAATAACCCTCACCGCCACATTGGCTCCGAGGAGAGCGCTGGCACCGCAGCAGCGAACGGCACCGGCGGTGTTGCTGCCAAGGGTGCCGTCACAAACGGTTACCCCGAGCGGGAAAACCAGGGGACAGCTCGCGTGGCGCGCCTCACCCGCGAGGCCTCGTCGTCGCAGCCCTCGGCGGTATCGGACCGCGTCATCGGGCACGTCGAGCACTTTGCGCACACGACCGACTTCGTGGCCCTGTGGGGGGTTCTGCACTTCGCCACGTCGGCCGTCGCCTCCCCCTCGATGCCGCGCTTCATCGGCCGCGTCTTCGCCCGCTCGTCGGAGCGCGGCGGCCACCAGTTCTGCCACCACTACCTCGACGGCATGTTCCCGCTGAAGGCCGACGATTCCGCCCCCGGCGGCTTCTCCGCCTGCCTCGAGGCCGGGCCCGACGAGGGCCAGAACGACTTTATGGACAGCGAGGTCGTCGTCGGCGCCGCGGGCGACGAGTGCTCCGAGGTGCACAAGGCGTACGCGTCTTCCTGGTTCGGCGCCGCCGCTGCCGCCCTGGCCGAGCGCAAGGGGAAGGAAACAGAAGAGGTCGACCAGCTTCCCGGCGCCGCGGCGGCGGCTGCGGGCACGGGTGCCGTGGCCGACTTGGCGGGCGGCGGCGGCGGCGAGGTGACGGTGCTTAGCACCAGTCCCGTCCTCAGCAGGGCGGGGACGCTGAGGCACGTCGTCAAGGTGAAGCATCTTTGTCGCCTGTGGCAGTACCGCGATGGCAGGAGCCCTGAGGACGCTGTCGGGGGACCTGAGGGTGTTGTCCGCGGTGCGACTTTGTAAGCGGCACCAAATGACTTGATACTCACGCTGGTCTTACTAGGGGCATATATACATCTTGGATCTGTCGGGTTGGGACGTAAGCACTTGTTGGAGACTGGCATTTATTTTGTTTCTTTTCCATAGAAACCTTGCCTGTCATTTTGAATACAGAGGGCTCTGCTCATAGTTCGGTGCAAGCTCGCGACTCGCCGTCAACGTCTCTTGATCTGTTGGTTCAGGACCGGCTCGAGCTCTGCATGAGAGCTCCGTGTTCCCCGCCCCATGGCCGTAATTCCAAGCCCCGACAAGCCGACACTTGGATCTTGCGATGTGACTACAGACCTTGCACTCTGCGTTCCAGCAAGGGATGGATCCAACGCAGTATTCTCCCGTTCCCAGGATTTACACCTCCACAACGCCAACATGTTCATTCAAGACCAAACAGAATGCAAAACCGTTGATTATTTCCACCGCCGTAGCGTCCCTGGGTATATCCTGCCGTAATCCGGCTCTTCTATCTACCTACATACTGCCTTGTTGCTGTTGTTGCTCATCTACCCGGATCCTCTACAAGTCCGTCCAAGTTGCCCGACCACTAGGGAAAACGGCAAAAGTCAAATGGCTCGCGCGCGATAAATCAGGGAGGATAAAATGGCAAGCAAAACGATTCAATGAAAAGGAACCCAAAGATGAAGAAAAAAAACACCTGCAACCACGCAAAAACGCCCCGCTCAACTCATCAAAATTTGTCCCAGCTCTTTCAGCAAATCGCAAACCCGACTGACAGCCCCCAAACTCCATAAAAGCGCGACCTGCGCGGCTTGTACCTGCGCGCCGCTTCCCTTGTCCTCAATCATTACCCATTAACAAACCAGCCATCATTACCAGAAGGATTCGCCCCTATCGTTTTGTCTGCGATATGCGGGTTTGCTCTTCTGTTGGGTACGACGTAAGAGAAATGATGAAGAAAAAAAATAAATATCGTAAATGTTTTAAAATCAGGTGCTTCCTCAGTCCGATTCTTCGGAATGAGCCATCGAGACCGGAAAAGATAGGATTGCAAAGCAAAACAAAAAAAAAAAAAAAAAAAAAAAAAAAAAAAAAAAAAAAAAAAAAAAAA